>JAZAYU010001023.1:0-103079 GCA_038501625.1 Corbicula japonica
ACTCCAATTTTTGTCTCCAAAAGTTGACTCCAATTTTCGACTCCAAAATTTGACTCCAATTTTTACTCCATTACTCTATTTACTTTTGGATTCAATAGGTTGTGACCAAAAAGTGGACACCATAAATACTTATCAGAACGTCTGGATGTGCAGGCTGATCTGGATCTACACCGGACACACATAGGATATACTGGGCCATATCTCAAGTTTTGATGAAGCAGATTTTTATAGTTAGAAGAGCAGCACTACCCTTGACTCCAAAATAGGAGTTTTACCTTATGTGGGACCAGCTTATGTCTGATCAGCATCTTCACTTTGCTTCTTCCTCAGAAATAATCTAATGAATTAAAAGTGACAAATACCTGATCTGACAGCATTTATGTGCTGGCTTATCTGGATCTACAGTTTCCATATTTGATAAATTGCATATATTTGGAGTAAAGTGTTAAACAATGGCATCAAGTTTTTCCAGCTACTTACGAGGTCTCTTACTGTAAATGATGCCAGTCTGCTGAACATTTCAAATATGTCGGGCAGGTATGGACCAACCAGGGTTGGTATGGAAGGAAGAAGGATGGTTATCATGATTTGTGGTTTAGGTCATTTACCTCAAGTCACTATAAAATAATGCTTTGATTATCATACAAAGTATTTTCAAGCTGTGGTAAGTGGGAGGATTTTATGACATGTATTTTTTGAGAATGTTTTTTGTGTTACTAAAAATATATAAGATGTGTAAGCCTTTATGTAATGGATATGTAGATCCAGATCAGCCTGCATGTCCGTGCCTTCTGATATGGATCCTAACTGTTTGCTTTTTGGTCAGAAATAACCTAATAAATGAAACAGCAACAGATGTGCTGACTGATCTGGATCTACACTGTTTGCCCATGCCATAAAGGCATATGTATGGAGGAAGAGGCTGAAGGTTACCTCTTCATGTGGCTCTCCGTCCTTATACAGGATGCCTACAACACTCTTAGACTGGGTCCGACTATACTGTTCACCAACCATGGTTCACGAGCTACAATACAATGTCAATATCTCATACCATACTGGTCATCTAAAGTTTTAATTACTCCATATGTCTAACGAAATAAATGACAGATATCTTATCTCATATTGTCAAAACAACTAATTAAAAAAAAACATAACAGCTCAAAAATCGTCTTAAATTTTGTATGACAAAATAAAGTAAAAAAGAGCCTTTAGAAACAGTTCAGCTACATCACAAGTCAGTTCATATGCAAGATAATTTTAAATTATATTAAGTAAAAGTTGAAGCCAACATTGTGTTTTTGTGACAAAATCTTAGTACACAAAGGGGCATAACTCTGTAAATGTGCCCTTGGCCTAAAGACTTTTTCTTTGTCATGACCCTGTTGCCATAAGCAATAGAATTTAAAGTTTGATGAAATAATAGTAAGAATTACTTGATGCAAGGTTATCCTTGATGAGATTCTTGATCCCCTCAGCCACCTTCATCTCCTGCGACTCCAGCAGGTCAAAGATCTCGGACGACAGTGATGACATTACTGTAAACACAAAATAGAAAGTTGTCAATCTTTTAAGTAAGTGCACATATAAAATTCCTTTCAAGGAGGTTCACAAAGGCCTAATATTAGCCTATAAATCTTTAAGACTTTAATTTGCTACATATCTCAAACTTAAACTCTTTCCTCCATAGACACACCTTTATTGCGTGGGCGAACAGTGTAGATCCTGATCAGCTGGCAAATACACGCTGTCTGATCAGGATCTGCACTGTCCACTTCTTTATTTGTAAGGTTATTTCTGACCAAAATGCCATCAGTGCAGATCCTAATCAGACGGCACAGACGTGTTGGCTGATAAGGAAAAAGTTAAATTAATGCCATCAAATACATACATACAAACATACATACATACTTCAGATTAACATGTATAACATAGTTTTATATTAACTGCAGTTAATGCAGCTGTATAATGAGCTATCAATCCTCCTTTCCCCTTTACTCCATATATTCATCTGTGCCTTCTGATCAGGATCTGCACTGTTTGCTTTTTGATTTATCTCTTTCCTCCAAATATAAGCCTTTTTATGCATGTGCAACCAGCGTAGATCCAGATCACCTGGCACATCAGCGTCATTTGATCAGGATTTGCACTGGTCGCTTTTTGGTCAGAAATATTCTAATGAATCAAAAAGCGAACTGGGCAGATCCTGATCAGATAGCACGGATGTGCCAACTGATCTGGATCTACACTGTTTGCCCAAGTCATCAAGGTGTGTATATGGATGAAAGGTTCTTTAGGTGATATCTGACCAAAAAGCAAACAATGCAGTAAGCCTAATCAGATGGCAAGGATGTGCCAGCTGGTCTGGATCAACACTGGTTGGACATGTGATTAAATATGTTAAGTAAAAGTTAAATGAGGAAAATATGGAACAAGTATGAATTTTGTCCATTTTCAGAACAGATTTTAGATGATTTCAATGTGGGCAAAATTCTCAATCAATACAAAATTTTGACCATGAATTAACCATGCATGCCACAATACAAAAAATATGTTCAATTTTTTTTTTTCAATGCCTGTGCCCCACATGAAATCATCAAAATATGTAGAAAACTTCATAGAAAAATGTATTTTATCAGCATTTTCATAATTAAAACACACTCGACATACCTAATTTTTCATTTTGGTAATAAAATATGTCTCAACTTCTTACCTCTCTCTAAGACAACAACTATAAATATTTATCTGACACAGCAGTTTTGCATTCAACCCTGAATATATTAAGTCATTCAAGAACTTTTTTCAAAAATTTTTCATCAATTTAGAAAATTCCATTGGGCAAACATTGGTTGCAACAAAAGTTACAACTGTAACGTCCTACAGGCCTGAGCTTCAGATTCCTAATTGTTATATTATATGACCTATGAACCTGTTAAAATCAAGCCTTAGAAGTTATTTATTAAAATAGATAGTAGGTTTATCAGTTATGTTTGAAGTGTTATACGTGACCGCATTGCCACCACGTCACTAATTTAGGCACCACGACCTATTGCTTGCGACCACAAAATTTTGAAAAATTGGCATAAAGCATCAAATACATGGTTGAAAATCATGCTCTTTGGAGCAAATGTGCCAGCTGATCTGGATCTACACTGGTCGCACCAATCTCACTAAAGTTACATCTAACAAACTGTTTAATCTGATGATGGCCCACAGACACCGTACATAAGCTAAAGTGGTTTTCCCCGATAACTATTTTTAGAAATTGTCAACACCGGAAGCATGATTTATAACGTTCATAAACTGATCTGAAGATGTCATTACATTAGAAATAAAAACAATACTTCATAAATACATGTGTCTCCAGTAAAATATGTTACTAAACAGGCTGTTAACATTTTTCATGGTTTTAAATATTGTCCAACAATATTGACCTGGCACCTCATTAAATTTCGTAAAGGTCATAGGAAAAACACTGTTACATACATGTAACCAGAGAACAAATTGATATAATTGTTCACTCCGAACGTCAGTGAGCTGTGGTGTATTGGTATACATGCCGGACTACGGATCTGATGGTCTCTGGTTCGAATCCTTACAAACATTATTTTATAAAAATACACAATCATTTTTCTTTTACTTGTAAAAAATCATTTGAAATCGTTTTACTACTCGTACATCTGGTTTTAGAATACCCTTTGAATAGTGTTTTTCTAAAATTTTATTTGTGACATTATGCAACCGTATAGGCTATAAATGCATTTTACTTTAGCCCATACACGCAAAATATTCAGTTATAAAATACTTCACACTACACCGGTAGTTTACACAGAAAAATAACAGTCTATACGAGTTTTAAAAGAATGGAAATTTAAAAAATTAAAATAAAACAAAAGTGGCTAAAACGTTAATTCCAACCCACGAGTTTACGTCTTTATTTTCGAATTAAAACACTTTTACCGACTGCGCTAAGCGGGCTTCTTACATTTTGTAGCTTATTAAAATTGGTTATACATAACATATCGATTTAATTTTAGATCGTAAAGTTTACGAAATATACCGACTACAGGGTCAAATTCAAGATTGCTAGGTCAATGTTGTTGGACAATACTATGTTTACTTTCACTTTTGCGATTGTGTAGGCGACAATCTGATTGGTTCAAAAGGTTAGTGATAAAAGCATGTTTTATTTACTTGTCGTCAGATCCTGATAGTGTAGCAGTTTTTAGTGATGATTTTAATGATATTGCTGGTCGCTCATGCAGTGCTTTTTCATCTAGTCTCACGGGGCCAATAATGGGCCCCATTCCCAATGCCAAATAGGGACCCTTTTCCCAATTTCAAGAAAAAAATTCCCAATTTCAAGAAAAAAAAATCCCATTTCAACAGAAATAACTTTTGTGACTATAAAATAGAAACAAAAAAAGAGAATACATATAACCAAGGGACTTTTCAAATTACATCATTAGTTTGTTTACTTTTCATCAGTGATCTGCGAAACCTATATTCCTTGAATTTATGTATGCAACCTGTGTAAAACCAGTCTATACTGTGAAAAAAATTTTCCCAATTTGAGCAGGGGCCTTTTTCCCAAAAAAACCCTGAAAAAGCCCTGACATGTGTATATATGAAGGAAAGGGTTAAACATGTGACAGCAACTCAGGTAAACCTCAATAGCAACAAGCCGTGATTATCAGATTCAGGCATTGGGCCTAATAATTAGTATATCTTAGTCTTGTATTCCTGTCTCATAATCAAATAGAACAACATTACAGTAATAATTATGAATTGATCAAATGATAAATTTTAAAGTACATTGTGTTAATTAAATTACTGATGAGGTAAAATTACTGATGCGGTATCAAATTATTATGCGTAGGTTTGATTTTTGCATATTTCCCTCTAATAAAGTGTGCAAAATCAAATCCAATCGAAATTTAATTATATAATAGCTTTTTAGCTTTTCTTTTGAGAATTATTTATTGCACACATTTATGTCTGTGCAAAAATGTTTTGCGGCATCTGCATAAAAAATTCTTCCCAGGGAAATAAAATGGTAACACATACCTCATGAATGCCATAGCCACAACAGAGAACTTCTCGAATCTAACACCTGGTGGGAAAGTGAAGACATTGGTAACCTTGTAGAAATCAGGACTGTTCTCCATTTATGATCACATACTGTGTAGACTGTTGTAACAAATCATCATCATCTCTCAATCCATGTATGTAAACTCCACTGAGGCATCCACTTCCTGTATAATGAGCAACAAAACCTTGGATACATCAAAAGATGAAAAGTGAACTGTGCACATGACAAATACATCTGTGCCGACTGATCAGGTACATTGTTTGCCTATTTGTTTATTAGGTTATTTCTGACCCAAAAGCCAACAGTGCAGCTCCCGATCAGATGGCATTGCTGGCTGATCTGGATCTAAACTGTTAGCACATGTGATAAAATGTGTATCTATGGAGTAAAGAACTAAATAATGAAGGCATGCCGAATCTCTTTGTCATTATCATGAAAATCACCTCTGACTGCTGAATCAGTACAGCACAGCCAAGTTGATCTTGCCATTATGCACTTCAAGTTAAGCTTCTGATGTAGTTCTCAATGGTTGACTTTTAATTAAACTAGCCTATTATGATACAAGTGGATCTACAGGGGTTTTTCATCACTGTCTGCGCCTCCGGTAAACGGAGGCTTTCCCAAGCAAACAGCCCCGTTCCCAATGATTCAAATGAAGTCCAGCTTACATTTTTCCCAATTGAAAACATCCTTATTCCAGAATATCTGCAGAAATCGTATTAAATATACGAAAACGAACGATAATAATTGTTTTTTCAAAATCTATGACATAAGAAAAGTGCCCAGGATGTAAACATACTACATCGATAAATTACAAACTCTTCCACATCTCTTAGCGTAATGTATTTTCGCGACAATGTCTTCGCACAACAGCAAATATTACAGCAAGAAAATTAATTTTGCGAGCGTGATGCAAGAGGGTGCATCGATGTTTACAAAGCCATCTGAATTACGTCATCAGAACATTCAGTCACGTTGTCCTAATCTGCGTCTGCAGAACATGCACCAGAGGCAGAACAGTCTGCATCACGACAGCTATTGCCAATTGTTACGGCAGGTCTGTCATGTACTGAGTTTGCATCATTGCAGCCATCGCTCAGGATGTCTACATGTACCAATAAATTACTACCATAAAACTGTGTTTTTCAAGAATTTCAATTTCATAGGATGAATAATTTAAAAGAAAAAAATATTTTCCTTTACAGGATTGCCAATTATATATATTGGTAAAGTAAAATGTACTGATTTAACAAAATAAGTGCACACAAAACTTTCACAAAATGGACCATTTAAATTTTTATCGACGCGAACATTCTCAAAATGGGTATTATTGTCGATAAAAATTCCCAAAATGACCAGACTCCTTTTCCCAAAATAGGCAGAAAACCCACTGATCTAAATACAACTGAATCCATTGCTAGTTTTATGCCAAAGCACACAAACTGCAGATGTAGATGGCTTGAAGTCTCATCCAATGAGTGTTAGTAATTCAGACTTCCTGAAAGTTGCCAGACCCACGGACCTGTCTGGTAAAATTTCTGACATGACTTCTTATGTTATCAGTCCGACTGTCAGACAAAATTTGAACTGCTTATTCCTTTTTAACATGTTTTGGTCAGACAGAATTAGTTTCGGTTAGACAGATTTTCACATCTTGTCTGACCACATGTCTGACACTTTTTTTCCAACATTCAGGCCTGGTAATTTTTGTAAGCTTAGTGGGGGATCAAACCAGTGATCCTTGGAATCAGAGGCAGACGAGCTAACCACTGAGAACTGCTCTAACTAATTTTGTTTGTTTGTATATATATTGTTGCAACTGGAAACCCATATGAGCAACGCAATGAGAAGAGTATTAGTCATTTTAGGTTTTTGGAGGAAAGTGCAAGATACAGAGGACTCTCCAATTCCAGAATCGTCCCGAATTCTTTTAAGTGCCTGGTTCATAGCATCACTACACTGGACCTAGGTTTAAAGTAGCATCATAAAGACTGTTAAGTACCTGATAGTAATTTTAGTTGGAGTAGTGGTGGATCGAACCAGTGATCCTGGGCTCAGAGGCGTCAGAGGCCTACACGCTACCACCTAGCTAATGATTCACACTCACAAAATACTTACATGTTTCAATAAGCGCTCGGTCAATATAATAATAAGGGCGTATCTGCCAAGGTGTAATGAGCGTCTGCATCATAGATAAATTTTTAGACATTTAGTTATGACCAGATCATAGAATTTGACATTCAACAGTATTGGACATTCATTTGGTCGTAACTGAATCAAATGACACCGTATGTATACTTACGCGAAACTTTAATAATAACGTCCGATAAACAAATTCAACACCAACAAAATTAATGTCTAAAAGTAATTAAGGGAACGTAACTTTGTTACACTAAGTAATGGCACATTATTAGACTGGTCTCCGAGCGACTTGTCACGCGAAAGGGTTCGTCTACCATGTATATTATAGACGATTGTGGTACCAGTCTAGCACATTATGCCCGTTATGTCTAAACATCAGTGAACGTACATAGCCTCTAT
Source organism: Corbicula japonica (assembly GCA_038501625.1). NCBI lineage: Eukaryota > Metazoa > Mollusca > Bivalvia > Venerida > Cyrenidae > Corbicula > Corbicula japonica. The sequence continues at coordinate 7,631 of JAZAYU010001023.1, forward strand.
CTGTTGTTAGTCAAGATTCTTGCCTGTGTGTAGGAATAACATCTAACTTGTCTTGGTCTCCACACATAGACAAAATATATACTAGCTATCCCGATTTGGTGATGCCATAAAAAATCTAGGATTCTTCAAACGTTACACACATTGTGCTAAGGCTAAAAAAATAATGTCTTGCTTCTCAGGCCCCGCCGCACACGTTTTAGAACGCCCGTTTCGATTTTCGATCGCTGGGAAAAACATTATAAAACGTCTGTTTACTGTTCTCGATGTGACAAGAAGTACCACATGTCATGTGAAAAAAAACGCCACAATACTAGGCCTAAACCTTCTAGTTAGAATTTCATTTTACATATACTTAATTGATAGGCTACATGAATAATAAAATGTAATTAAACTGAGTACAGTTTCATTGTATTTCAAAAAATTTCTGTACAACATTCATAATTCTTATTATGAAAAGAAATTTGTAAAAACTTAAAAGATCGAATTTCTTCTTCTTCCAGTAATACGCAGGGCTCAATTTAGAGCATCGTCGCATTTAATAACACGTAGACTAATATGAACGACGTATATTTGAATTTCTTACCGTGCATTTTTTCACGATGTTTTAGTCCGACGTTCAAAATTTTTATTACGAGAAATTTTTAAACAAAGAAAGCAAAAATTATTCTGCTGTTTCATAGATTTTTCACAGGCTTTTGACAAAAGTGTGGAGGGTGGGTCTCTTGCAAAAGCTTTTGCAACACTCGGTTAATGGAAAATTCTTTACAGTCATAACAAGCATGTATAAAAACATTAAATCATGCGTTTCACTAAAAGGCTCACTTTCGCCGTTTTTCATGTCCGATATAGGAGTTAGACAAGGCGTGAATTTATCGCCTGTCCTTTTTTCATTGTTTTTAAATGATCTTCAATCAAATATGCATATGAATGGTTCAGTTGGTATAGAGCTCAAAGATCCCGTTGACTTAACGCTTTGGCTTAAACTCTCTTACTCTACGCTAATGATACCGTTTTACTATCAGATTCACCGACTGATTTCCAAAATAGCTTAAACTTGTTTAGTAACTATTGTAATAACTGGCATCTCAATATTAATTTGGAGAAAACGAAAATACTGATTTTCGGAGCAAGACAATTTCAAAATTTTGACTTCAAAATAGGAGATCGCCAGATTGAAATCACCAACAGTTATCATTATTTAGGTTTAACATTTTCGAGCAATGGTTCTTTCTTAAAAGCACACAAACATTTAGCTGAACAAGCAAAGAAAGCCTTGCACCTATTATTAACTAGAGCAAACAATGCCGAACTTCCTATTGATCTTATTATTAAAGGCAGTCGCTACAGTTTGAAAATGTAGAAATATTAGAAAAAGGTTCACAACAATTTCCTACGAAAAATCACTAATGCTAGAAGATCAACACCAATGACATTTCTGTACGGGGAACTTGGCAGGTATCCTATCTCAAGAATATTAAGAGCAGCATGATATCATTTTAGAACCGACTTATCCTATGTAAAGAACAAAAACTCTCGTTTCAAATTTATAAGTACATAATCAATCAGCCGAATATTAACGTTAAATGGTGTAATAACATTAAAGAAGTACTAAACTCCGTTGGTCGCCCGGATCTGTGGCAAAACCAGTTTCAAATCAATCAAAAATATATCCATCGTCAAGTTCAGCAGACTTTAATCGATCAGTATAAGCAATCGTGGCATGAAGAACTTAAAAATTCAAACAAAATTATTACAGTTTTACAGGAAACCATGAATATTTTTTTACTACTGACAAAACAAGAGTAGTATAACCTTTTCAAATTTCGAACAGCTAACCATCTCCTTCCCATCGAAACCGGTCGCTATGACGGCACCCAGCTTGATGACAGGAAGTGCCTTCTGTGCAACAATTACTTAGGAACTCCCCTAGCCTCAGTACATAACCGATCAATGAAAACAATATTATCATCTCCGTAAGCCTAACTTCTTAAACAAGTATGTAAAACCCCTGTCACACCAGGGTTGCGTTCTCACGGCGTTCCCACGGCGTTCAAGTACGATCGCAAGCATCGCCGCAGCAACGCAGTGGCATCGCCAGTAAACGCAGTGGGATCGCATAGAACGCCTAGCCACGGCGCTCACTTTGAGCCTGCACAAAACAAACGCCGTCGCTCGGCGTTCTAATTAGAGCGCAGTGGGATCGCCGTATGGTCGCCGTAGCAGCGCAGTAAGGTCCCCTACAACGCCGCAGGAGCTCCGCGGGCGCGCACAAAGGTCGCAGTGCGAACGCTGTGGTAATCGGTGGCGCTTGCACGGAAATTGAACGGCGTTGTCGGATGATGACATTAAAGTCTTTTATATGACGCAAAGTAAGTGATTTGATATTAAGATAAAGCTTTCGAAAAAAAAGTTTCTTACTCAGTACGTAAAATATGATAAATAAACTTGATTCTCGAAATCGATAATCACCAAATGCTAATGGTATAATTAATACATGTAAATGCATGTTTATATGCCATATGAAAGTCATTTAGGATTTATGGTTAAGAATCCATGTGACAACGCGGTAGAAGCGCATTGGGAGCGCAATGATCGCCGTGACAACGCGGTAGAAGCGCATCGGGAGCGCAATGATCGCCGTGATAGCTCCGTACAGTCGTTGAAAGAGCGCAGTGAAACAATTAACACTCCGTATAAACGCGTAAGCTTCAAAATGCTCAGTATACCCTGTACACTAAAATAGTATACCCAGTACACTAGGCGAGTGCATGTTTTGTCGCTGTAGAAGTCAAGTTTTGGTCGATCTTTCTAAAAAATTGAATTTGAGGACATGAGGAGGATTATAAGAAAACTGCCGATTTTCGCATGGCGCTTTTTCGTTATTTCGTCTTTTCGCATGGCGTCTTTTCGTTATTTCGCTTGGCGTTTTTTCGTATTTTCGCGTGGCGTTTTTTCGTTATTTCGTCTTTTCGCGTGGCGTCTTTTCGTTATTTCGCTTGGCGTCTTTTCGCTTGGCGTTTTTTCGTTATTTCGCGTGGCGTTATTTCGCTTGGCGTTTTTTCGTCTTTTCGCCTTCCGGTTGACATGCGCAAAGTGTAGCAACAGTAAAGCTGGACATATGGGTAAAAACAACTATTGACGGACGAAAGGAGGGACGGACAGACAGACGGATGGACGAAGACCATTCCTATGCCCCCATCCCGCTACACGGCGGGGGATAGAAATGGAAGGGCAGAGGCGGTACCAATGATTTTTTCCAACCACCACCACCAAAAAGTTTTGATTGGTGCGAGTTTTGAGAAATAAAAGTTAAAAAAAGAAATACAGGTGGGGTGAGATGGATAGGTGCCTGAATTCCCACCCAATCGCAACAACAAAAACATTTGTTGGTTTGAGTTGATTAACAAATAAAATAAACTAGAGCTCCGCGAGTCAGATGTGTCGCCTAACGAAATTTTTGTTAGTTTATTGATGTACAGTTATTAGCAATGTATTTGCACAAAATCCACATATAAAATAACCTTTTAATTGTCTGATTGCAAGAAACATGCACAACAAGTTAAGTCATTGGCAAGAAAGGCACTCAAATCAATCAAGGGAATAATTTAAAAGAATGACAAGAAATGCTCTATAAAGTCAATCAAATGGGAATAATTTAACGACATTAATGGGACAAAATATGAGCAATATTGTCGCAAAGCATACCTAACACTGCTTTTATGAAACATGCATACCAAGTTTGGAGTCATTTAAACATATTGTGACATTGTTACGCTCCTAACAAGAAAAGCTCTATAAAAATCAAAGAAAATTTAATTCAAAAACGGAACAAGGTAAAGTTACAGTTCTTGTGCAGTGCACTTCAAGTCATTGCAAGAAACATGCATACCAAGTTTGGAGTCATTTGAACCTATGGTGACAGTTACGCTCCGCACAAGAAATGCTCTGTAAAATAAATCAAAGGGCAATAATTAAAAAACGAAAGAAGGTAGGGTTACGGTTCTTGTGCATTGCACTTTGAGTCATTGCCAGAAACATTCTTTCGTTATTTCGTCTTTTCGCGTGGCGTTTTTTCGTTATTTCGTCTTTTCGCGTGGCGTTTTTTCGTTATTTCGTCTTTTCGCTTGGCGTTATTTCGCGGCGAAATAACGAAAAAACGAAATGGCATAAATCAGCCATCATACTTATAATTTTATCTTCAGGAAAATGTATCAATACTTAATGTTTTATCATTTCTCAACTGTGAAATCGCGTTTTATGTTCGCCCTTTGTCCGTGCGTGTGTGTGTGTGTGTGTCAACAATGTCTTGAATCGACACCACATCTACAGGCCAAATTTTAACAAAATGTTTTTGATGAAGGTTTCTTTTGCAACCAATAGAAATAACAGATTCAACAGGAAACGAGAAATGAAATAAAATGTTTATTGGAAAACTATAGAAGAGTCGTCGGTATCTTTCTGCGAGATGGAAAAAAAATTAAAATAAATAAAATAAGTCACTAGTGACTTTTCAATTGTCTTTTGCCAGAAAAACAACCGTCACATCAGTAGCGCAACCGCTACCGTTAAATTTTGGCCAGCATTTTCCTTAAAAAAGCATACAAATTTAAACCAGTCACAGGGAATACAAAACAGAACAAATACTTTGTTCTTGCAGTGATACAGGACGAGAATACAACTTAATATTGCTCGAAAATCGAAAAAAGCTTCACCTCACATTAAATTTTGCTCATTTCAGAGGCGGAATGATCGTCATAACTCAACCATGTTTGCGTATTTCGGTCTCATATTATACAAGCGTGCAGATCAATCCAACACGCATCGAATGACGTTCCCCGTTTTTCAAAGAATTGCTTAATATTTTGATATAAGCTGACCACCTACCTTTCCGGGTCCAAATAAACATCGGCAGTACCGTCACCGGATGCTTGCAGAACAATTTACTCGCTTCACCAGCGGTAACGGTTGTGCGCGATTCCCCCCGTGTACTCGCTCGATGTTGATCCGAATCATTATAATTACAACACAATCGTAGTTTCTATTTGTAGTAATATTGAAAATTTCCTTGATTTGTATTGATTATACTGTTTTTATATATTACAATGATAAATCTGTTCATTCTGGATTAAAAAATAAAAGCTGTATGGAGAAGAATGCAGTAATTTAGCCCCAGGGTGTGGGAATACTTGCACAACCTATATTTTTAAGTGTTGAATGCGTTCAATCTTTCAAGGTAGCGGATTGTGTGTGACTTTTAAGCAAAAAAATAAAAATTAAAATAAAGATTGCGACTTATGTTTGGCAGAAATATGTTCAAAATAACAGTTCAATGTTGTTGTTTTTTAATTTGACTTTATTTTTGGTGGAAGTTAAATCATACAACAGAGACAAGTCACATGTTGTGGAATAATAAAAGATCTGTGATGTGACAATGAATTGAAGTACTCTTGCTTGTAGAGTGATCCTGTTCTCAGCACAGCAGTGGCAGATGATGGTGCGGTACGGACAAGATAATTTGTATCGTAAAAGTTCCTTTACAAATCTTTAAACATCGTTAACTTTTAATTGAATAAGGTCAATTATTCAACCGCCCTTCTGTCTAGAATGTGCCGGAAGTGATATTGATTGCTTTTTACAGATTTAATAGTTTTACATGAACACTAATTAAGACAACTAAATGTTTATGTTAAATGAACAGAACAAAATTTGGTTTTACAGATTTGTAACTCTATGACACCCGTGTTATGTTCAGATTACAGGCATACTAATGCCGAAGTTGATTCTCTTATAAAACGTAATTCGACAACATTAATTTCCCGAAAGTACTTTATCTATTTAAAAACCTGATTTTCCTGGGTCCATTGCGCCTTTACATCAGCTGTCGCTTCGAAAATGATTCATCGGACCGGATGTGTCCCAAAAATGTTTTGTGTTAATTATACAGTAAAACTCATTAAGACTGCCCCGAAATTAATGCCACTCCGATAATAAGACCACTAGTTATATATCCTTTTTTGCACTAACTTCTACCTCGGAAAAAAGACCACTCCAGTATTAAGACCTCTCTTGTCCAGTTCCAGAGATGGTCCTTGAGAAGACGTTTTACTGAACCTTTGTTTTTATATAAAATCCCGAATGCAGGGCGGTTTCGTTCATTTTCCAGCTTAACATTAAAAGATAACAGAATTAGATTCTGGATTTTCTTTAAAGTATCACATAGGTTAAAACTACTCCATTTACGCCGCCTCTGTCAGCCTTATTCTGTCTTCAATCACAGTTCGGAAAAGACTGACCGAGGCAAGAGGCGAGCAAAGGTACCTGAACATACAGGGCGCAAGATTATAAAGCTTAAACTGGAGACCAGTCCCAAATTGCTGCCATTTCAGCCAATCTGATTCTTGAGATTTGAGACTGGTCTCCAAACTCAGTTTTATAATCTTGGGCTATATATTTTCAAAAACACTACGTTAAATCCGTTTTTTCTCGTTTCCGATAAATATCCACTGAATAACTTCCAAAATGCCAGAGATATAGGCCCAAGATTATAAAAACTCATTTTTGAAATAAGTATATGCTGGTCTACAATGTTTAGTACCAATTCGTCTAAATAATGTTAGGGTTTTCAAGAAATTCAAGGAAACCTTACTCCTGGTTCAAACCGAAAGTATATTTCTATAGATTTCTACTTTCAGTTTGAACCAGGAAGTAAGTTTTCCTTGAATTATTTTGGTATACTGTCCATGAATTTCAGAGTTCTCATGCAAACGGTTTTTCTTTTGTTTTAGTATGTGCTTGGTAATTAGAACATGAATTAGACTAAATTGAGCTCGCAAACATTAACTACATCCATAACGTTTCTTTACTAAAATCTAGGTGGCGATAAGTATTTTCCCCAAAATTCATTTTTGAAATTTTAGCCAGTTTTCGCCATTTGCAATGTTTGCGGCCTCTTAAGGTTAACATTATGTTGTGCTTCATTCTATTTTTTATTCCCAGATCGACAGAGAAGACAAACAGATGGATAGTGGGCCGTCCACCGGAACAAACATATACTGAATGCATCTACCATATAAGGCAATAAATAGCAAACAGGTACAGACTATTCAATTTATACTGTATAATTATATACGATTTCCACATGCAGCTGTACTTATAACAGTACATTTAGCTATCATGTTTTTTATGAGGCCTTTCCGTAAAAAAACAACACTAAAATCATATTTTCGTCATTACTGTTTACAAATTATACAAATTAATCAATAAACGATAACGTTCATTTCCATTGCTGTTAATTTTTTTCTAAATATATATGACAATGGGTTTATATTGTTATAAATTGACAGTCACTAGTAAACTCACATTCTATTACACATACCAATTTAGCAGTCGGGCCTCCATTGCAACACTTTAATATATACAGTTTTTACAGTTATTCGTCTTGCTGTTCTCGTGCCTAATCTCCCACATTCTATTGACCTTCAACCAAAATAACCAATGTTTTAACTATCTTCTATCTACAATCTCTTGTCGGTGGAGAAATTACAAGTAAACAAGTTGAGTAAGGCAACTGAGCAAACCTTTATAATACCTACAAACCTCGGTATTACTCGGATGCGATTTAAAAACTGAGCTATAGTTTTCATCAACGGATTTGAACCGAGTCTGCGGAATTTAATAGTATTTTTCTTTTGTTTTTATGATGGGGAAAACACATCTTCTTTGATTTCGTTGATTTTGTATTTTTAATATTTATTCATTATGAACACTGTTTATGTTTTATTATAACAATTACAGACAGAAGAGGCGCGGTCAAACGTTAAACGGAAAGAATTTCTCTTATTTTGTTTAAAAAGTTTGTTATGCTGGGGATTTTTTTCTTTTTTTTCCTTTTCCTATTTCTATGTTCGCTTTTTATGTATTAAGTATTAAATGCTGGTGAAAACACATTTTTTTTGCATTTTTTGCCGTGGTTGCATTGATTTTGTAATTTTATTCATTTTAACACTAATCAGGTTTTTTCTCCAGATATCAGCTGAACAGATACAGAAAGAAGAGGCACAGCCAAACTTTAAAACTGAAAGTATTTTTCTTTTGTTGTTGATGTCAGTTGATTACTCAGACATTTTGGGGGCGGTAGCTGCGCTCTTCCCTGAGCCAGCTGAACCGGTTAGGTGTCCTGTAGTTAATGTGGTTCTTCGTACCCACATACCTCCTGATAAGTATGTCCCGAGTCTCATCCGTCCAAGGGGGAAAAGAGGAGGTAGTCTGTATGTATATTTTGTATTATAATTTATAACATTTTACAACTGCACTCTGCACAAAAAAAAAACAACAAAAATGGGCAGCAGATAGATGTTAGGGAAGACATAGCTTATAAATGAAAGCCATCTGCAAGCGGTGTGTAGATGATGTTAATTCACCACTTGCCAACAGCTTCCACATATCCCCTATATTTTCAAACATCAATCTAGGCACCTCTTGCTGATGTCTTCCATTGATAAGCTATATCTTCTCTAACAATCCATCCGCTTACCACTTGCCACTGTCTGCCATTGTAACAGGCTATGTTGTTTCATTGTTCAAATATTGGTAAACTGAAGATGTCCCAATATTGTTTGCTTTGTTTAACGTTTAACTTCATTTCTAACACAGTTCCGTTTTATTAGTTTTTTTCAGATATCAGCTGCAACAGATACAGAAAGAAAAGGCACAGTCAAACTTTGAAAGATAAGTATTTTTCTTTTGTTTATAAATGAAAGCCATCAGCAAGTGGTGTGCAGATGATGTTAATTTACCACTTGCCAACAGCTTCCACATATCCCCTAAATCTTTCCTTACATCAATCAAAGCACCTCTTGCCGATGTCTTCATTGATTTTTTCCGTTTTCTCATATATTTTTGTTTGCATTTTTAGTTAAATTTTATTTTATAACAGTGTTTTCTTCTTTTTAGTGTTTTTCAGGTTACAGATGAAGATACAGAAAGAAGAGGCGCAGTCAAACTTTAGAAGGTTTTTTTTTCTTTTTGTTGTTGTAGGTTTATTTAGGTAGGTGGAAAGATCCTATTTCCGAGTCTAGATTAGATTAGGTTATATTAGAGTTAGATTAGAGTAGAGAAGATTTCCGAGTTTGCTGGTGATATGGATAGATCCTATTTCTGAGTCCGCTGGTGAGATAGATAGAACCGACTTCCGAGTCCGCTGGTAAGATAGATAGATCCGACTTCCTAGTCCGCTAGTGCGAAAGATAGTTAGATAGATCCTATTTCCGAGTCCGCTGGTGAGAAAGATAGATCATATTTCCGAGTCCGCTGGTGAAATAGATAGATCCGACTTCCTAGTCCGCTAGTGAGATAGATAGTTAGATAGATCCTATTTTTGAGTCTGCTGGCAAGATAGATAGATCCTTTTTCCGAGTCCGCTGGTAAAAACCGACTATACGACTGGGTTCGAACCTAACAAATATCCGAGTCCGCTGGAGGACTTAAAGAATCCCGTCACAATGATGTAATGATGACCTTTCAAACCTGAGCCTCTGGCAACACAATGGGCGCGTTATGTCGCGAACTGAGGGTTGTAGATCTTTGGACCCAATAGCCAGTATGTTAAACCTCGGACTTCGGTCTGAGGAGTGCTACCCTATTGTCTCATTACATGTACTTGTGACGTCCGTGGGATTCTTGATTTTTAATGCGGCTTGTAAAGAACATGTACAATGTCATATACACATTTAACAAAGACCAAATGCACAGAAAAAGTAAACCTGATGGTGTTGGCTTTTTTCATGTATATGACTTGTCATATGTGCTTTACAAAAGGTCCCAAGCCCTTCAAACGCAGAGGGAAAATCAAATATAGCATCAAGCATTTTTATCCCATCAATCAATCAGATTTCACAACAACAGCCAGTTCGAGTGCATTTGAAAGCAGAGTCTACATAACCATGATGAACATGGAAAACTTACAGGCATGTGAATGTCTGTTAAGAATGTGTTTTACTTAGTTTTTGTGATAGCAGTTAGACACATAGGGATCCTATTGCCCGGTGACGTCGTCGTCGTCGGCGTCGTCCGGTAGTCCCCCAGCTTTAACATGGAACTTAATGATGCCTATAACATTGAAAGTACTAGTTCTATTCACTTCATACAAGAATCATAACTCCCGTTTCACTATTTTTTTAGTTATGCCCCTTTCAAATGCAACCATATGGCACTTTGCTCATCATCTTATAAAGGGAGAGTGTACGGCGTTGACTATGTGGTATTGTCAATTATCTGCCCTTCTTATCAGTCGTCAGATTATCGGAGATTAACGAAGTCTAGGGTCAATAAAATATGGCATTTGCGCCGGACGGGAAAACCAATAAAATAGCACAAAATTGTTTCATCATTAAGCATTCAGTTCGTTTCATAAAAGTTGTATCTTAAATATTAAAACTGGACGGTACATGGGTGTGTACACGGGTGTTACAAGGGAAAACAGAATCTATATAAGCTGTAGTTATAAGGTGATAGAAAACGAATACCACTTTTTGTTAATATGCCCCTATTATTTGAATATTTTAAACGAATATATATGAAGAAATTTTTAGCCAACAATTGATAAATTTAATAGATTAATGAAATCAGAAAGTAAAAGCAATATTTTTAAAAAATTACAAAATTTATCAAAAATGTTAAAGTTTAACATTTGAGAAAGAAATAAGCACGCAGGTAACATGGGTAACACGAAGAAATAAATAAGCAATAAATAATCTTGATAATGTATATATCTCTGAGAGTTTTATACATAACAACACAACTAGTATTCAATACTTTATAATTAAGATAACTTAGTGTATAATATCAGTTTTCCTATATCGCAAAAGTTACACACAGGGTTGAGGTAGATCATATTAATATACGTTCAACATTGTCTTCGTTTTTATCAGTTCTGTGTAACTTGGTGCCGAGTTCTTTAATTTGGTTTTGGGCACATAGACGTCCGATTATTTTATTTATTTTAAAATCCTAAGCCCCGCGATATATAACTTCTGTCTGTTCCATTACATCCTTATTATTGCACTAATGAATAATTTTATTTTGTTGGAAAGCAATTTTTAGTTGTGTACAATTGGTGAAACGGTTTGTAAACTTAAAGCCACAATAAACTTGCCAAACAGCATATTTTGTATTAACCAAAACATTTTAGATTTCACCTGTATGAATAATAACACAAAAAATAAACCTTACAATAAGAAAAGGGTATTATCTTATTGATTTACAGCATGTTTTGGGCGTTTTTCGGATCATTTATTTTGTTTACAAAACAAACAGCGAATCTTTCCGAGCTGATTCTCGGCAACTCTCGGCAGGCGAAGGTCGCTAATTATACAGAATGACCTCACTGCGTTCTTACGGTCCACTTACGGAAAAAACCGATAACTTTTCGCCGAGTGATTGTAATTTTGTGGGCTACAAAAATACTATTCGGACCGGGTCTCAATGATTGGGGATTATTTGAGGACATAAATAGTTGGTCATTTATACTTTCTTTTGAAAAGGGTCAACGTGGTTAATTAATTTTCACAATGAAAAAAAAACGTTTTGGCAAGTTTATTGTGGCTTTAATACATTAAAGAATTCAGTCATAATAAAAAGCGGCAGAATGTGTAGCCTTTTCCAAACACCTACGTATATAGATAAATATAGAGATGTAATACATAGGTTTTTGCCTTTTCTCAGTTTCTATATACACCGAAAAAACAAATCGGTACACTTTTAAATTCATTGAATCGATGCATTTGCTAGGTTCATTGTTTATTGGAACCATTTACCTTGTTTAAACACGGTACAGGAAATAAGCCTTAAAAAATAATTAAGTATTGATCTGTCATAACTTTGTTTTTACAACGCGTCATTTATTGGGAGGGGGTACAATAAAATTAATGATGCATTTTTTCGATCAGTTAAATAAAATCCCGAATTCATTCTATTACTGTTGCGCTCTTGTTTGTCAAAATAATTAAAGAATAACAGTTCATTGAATTATTATGTTTTACTGAAAAATCTTACAATGTTATCTCGATACATGTTGAAGAGATTACGATGCGATAGTTTTTATTTGTTCTAACTTTAATTCCAGTTGGGTACATCATTACGTGCTTATGTTTCAAATGTGTTTAGAAATATGCCCTAAACTTAACAATTTTAATTTTCCGATTGCATTTTACGATATAAATTTTGGATAAAATTTACATTTTAACTTCTTAATTGTAAATAGAAAGCATTTAACTTTTACAAATTATAAAGTAACATTTACTTAAGTTATCTTAATATATATGTGGTTTTGGTTTAGATAGGCTTGTATATAGATGAGACTTTTTAATGACGATTTTAATTTCTTTATGCATTTTCTTATGACTGACATTTTTTGTGACTCAATGCAAATACCTAATATAGATAGATGTAATATAGAGATCTTTGCTCAATGTGACATATTGTTAATACACAAAATTTGTCACATTTCTTACCTGTTGATTTACCTGGGGTTCATTGTAATTTGTTACAATTATCACCTTTTTAGACTTTCGTCTGGTTTTATTATATCAATCGGATTTTATTTTACAACTATATCGAAAAGACATATACTTTTTTTCTAAATGCCTTGAATAATTTAGTACGTATTTGTTTCCGCCTATGAAATTTGTAAAATATTGACGGATTCGCAAAAATTTAGTGTTTCTACTTCATTCAAAGTAATATCACACAATTTCAAAACAATACTCCAACTTCTACAAATTAAACTAGTAAGGCTCTTTATTGTTTTCTGCGCTTGACTGCCGAATTAAACAATCTTCCGTCAATGATCGTAAAATATCGGGAATGTTCGCAAATTTACGGAGACTTAAATTTTCACTTAAAATATTCGATAGTCGTGTTAGAAAAAGCTAAAAAGGGACCAAAATGTTTTAAATTTAATTTAATAAAAATTAGTTTAAACAATAGCTTAATATTTTTTGCAAAATATGTAACCTGGGTTTTTTCAAACTTATAATTTGGATAAAAGATATTAACAATAGAATACGTAAGGATAAGCGAAAAAATCCAACTTTCTCTACAGTTTCTATGTAAATAAAAGGGAAAATAGGGTGGCTATGTTCAAAGTCAAAAAGGACCAAATTATCGTTAAGATAAATTAAAATAAAAATTACCATCTTAATCGGCAGAAATTTATCTTTAATATGTACTATGGGTTTTTTCGAATGTTTAAGAAACAAAAATGTAGTTATGAAAAAACTGAATTGTTCCTTCATAATCTATTGAGAAATTCGTTATAGATTTTTGCTAACCGATGATGAGCGAAGTTGGATATGTTTATCATAAAACTTAATGTTGACTTTAACTTTGAAAGTTCTTTTCCTTTCGGCTTAGTATTCAGAATAAATCATCTTCATGAACAACGTCATCGTTAACAATAAGAATGATAACTCCTGTTTTCTTATTTTTTTTAGTTATTCCCCTTTCAAATGCATCTAGAACATGAAACTTAATGTAGACTTTAACTTTGAAAGTACATGTGTACTTGTCTTGTTCATTTAATATTCATAATATATCATCTTCATGAACAACGTCATCGCTAACAACAAGAATGATAACTCTATTTTCAATACTTTTTGAGTTATGTCCCTTAAATGCACCTTGAACATAACACTTAATGATGCCTATAACTTTGAAAGTACTTGTCCTTTTCACTTAATACTTGGAATAAAAAAAAACAACAGAAAGGACCAGCTAATCAAAACAATTGAAGTAATTAAATTTTGTTTTAAACAATATTCATTTGAGAAAATGCACAGACAATAAACAAATGACAAGCAACTGTGTGAAATTGAACAAGTGAAAATGCTTATGTCTGCTGTTATCCCTGTGGTAATTATGTGCAGTTCAAACAGTAGGTGACAGTTGGATTTCTTTGTGAATGTGACTATATCATGACTGGTTAAGAATCCATGTGACAGTTGAATTTCTTTGTGAATGTGACTTTATCATGATAAGTAATCGCAATAGATAGTAAATAAATTTTAGCCCGGAAACCTGCATGACAATTTGATGTTTGTGATGTATGTTGATTTTTAAATCTGATGAAAGTGTTTGTATTACCTGGTTTGACCAAAAGATTTAAAAATAAGGTTGAATGCCCACTTCCCTTCTCAAACGTTTTTAATTTCTATGAAAGTTTGTACACATGTATGTCTCGGCACTTATTACATATAGCACAATACATACACTTGCTGCAGTGTTAGGTATCAGTCAGCCATGAAATAGAAAATAAAAACGCAAAACAATAAACATAATAAACAGGTTTAGTTCACCCCCAGGTAGAGACAAAATCATTTGAAATCCGCAGTACTTAGCGCTATTTGTGCAGTGTGGTAGCTGTATAATGTATCCCCGTACATATAGTCAGTACTGGTATCAGGGTCTATTTGATTAAATAGACCCTGCTGGTATCAGTAAAACAGTCCGTTGTCAATGTCACATAGTGATGATAACATTTATCAGGGCTATCCGATCAACCTTTTTTTAAGTAATACGGTGCAGGAACAAACTTTAAGCTTTGATGATCTTAAATTAAACAGTGACAATCTTTCAAAACTCTTGGTTTTACGGTTATGGTTCCAGCAAATAAGGAAATATTCACAGTAGAGTGTTATTTGTCCATGGAAGTATTCTTGTAAGAATAAAGTAATATACATTGAGATTAGAAGTTAAAGTATACAACTTATCAAACACTTTGGAGCTTTCTGCAAAACAGCAAGAACTCAAAATCCGACCGACAAAGGAACTTGCACTAAGTTTATTACTTTCAGGACACGTCAAGTTTGGCGCTACTTTTTAATTTTTAGGATTTCGCACGGGTCACCAGGCCTGCCAAATCTCCGGATTTTATCCGAAATCTCAGGATTTTAAGTTAATTCCCCGGATCTCCGGATTTATAGTCAAAATCTCCGGATTTCTATAAAATTGCAAAAATATAGATTAATTAAACCTTATTTAAAAGTTGTGCAATTAAATAATAGTTATTCTGCTGCAGTCGCACATTTCCTGTTTATTACGAGATAACGAGGACGTGGTCTGTGACATGCTGCCATAGTGCCTCTGGCACAACTATAATATAACCGCGTGTCATAAACTAACCCAGGGCATTGACGTTACACCTGCTTCTATCTATTTTCATCGCATGTTCTTTCTTATATTGTCAAAACAGGCCTAAATAGGCTTAACAGAAAGTTAAAAAATGAATAATAAAAACCGATCAAAGTCAACTCAAAACAAGTTCTTTAACCATTTCTATGAAAATCGGCAAAATTCATTCATAAGAATATGAGAAAAATATTATCATCATCATCTATCATCATCAATCATCATCATCTAACCTCATCCTCATCATTTGTGTTCAGTCATAGTTAACACCAACAACAAGACAATCAAACAACAACAACAACAACAACATCATCATTTTCATCATAATTGACATATTCAGACAAAATCTCCGGATATTTAATGAAGAAGTTTTGGCAGGCCTGGGTCACTCATGCATTTTACAAGGAGTAAAAGAACCGAGTCGTGTTATCTGTATAAATGATTGTAATAATCGGACAGAAGCGTCATTAAATGTATTACATTCATATCTAACTGCCATCTTCACAAATATTAAAATTATGCAAACAACAAATTGTGTTTATCAATTAAATATTTTCATATTTCATAGTTAAAATCAACACTATCAAAGCTGAATGAATATGGAAACGCATAGGGTCCCCCCTGTTTATTTAGATCGCGATATTTTTTACGCATCATAACATCTTATTATCATGCATAGAGAGATATTTTTCACTTAAATAGCCATAAATATCTTTGTATCACGTGAAATAGTTGTGCAGACAGAACTGATAATTTTCCTGTTATTCGCGAAATGATTTAAGCCATACCAATATTTCTGCGAAAGATCAATTTTTTATCATGTATAACGTGAACATTTTAAGAACATTAATTATTATTTGAAAGTAGGTTATTTTGTTTCACCATGTTTCCTTACAAAATGTTCAGGGTAAAGACATGCCAAAGTGTTTTTACTTTTTTTCTTTGGTTTGTAACAACTTTTAAGTTACTAGAATTAACACTGGTTCCTTTGGTACTAGTATTAACAATGTCAAAGTAAATGCTCAGTTACAATTCATAGTGTTTTTGTTTGTTTTTAATGAGCAAACCAAATGCTTTTTCTGTGAAGAACAATCGAGGGCTGCATATATCTGCTTCTGTCTCGTGGTCAACATTATGTTGACTGTTCATCACTTGCCCCCCCCCCCCCCCCCCCCCATCAGTGCTGATAGTTCCAGTCTAACTGGAACCTTATACTTTCATGTGTATATAATAATTATTGCTAAGGAATCCTCTTGGGGGATCTTCACAAGACACCCACAACAATACCTGTGTTAACTTATAGTGATCGAAACTTTGGGTGTACTGTGCGAATTTCAGAATTCACAGCCTCCCCCAGTTGCTCTAGTCTCGAGGGGTCATAATTGACAACTCTATTACCTTCTCATATGTTGTGTACTTTAGAATTCACCATTGTCGAGCTGATATGTTGGTGGAGTTAATTTAATATTAAGACAACTTATACTTGTTCACACGAGAAAATAATGTTGGTCACACTTAAACCTGGCTAAACCACGAAAGCTGTGTAACCCCAGGTTCTGATTTTCCCTCTTTGTGGTGTCCTGTTTGAAATTGATTATAATGCATGTAAACCTATGCTAGTTCCTATATTTTTTACTCTGTGGGAAGGCTATGTATTCTGAATTGAGGATTTTGGGTATTCTCCATGCTTTTTATTTCTCTATTGGCTGTCCAAACCTTCAACATAATAATGCTAGCCGCCATTTTACCACTTTCAGAGAACATGTTCATGATAACGTTATATCGAAAGAAGATTGGCGCGAAAAATATTGCTTAAAATACAAAATAACGTCAAACATATCCATGTTCTCTTGTTAAATATCTGTCATTAACTAATTAAATATTGCAGATAAACGGTAAAAACATCTCGGAACTGTTTAAAAATATGAAATTTTGACGTTAAAATAATTATCGCGATCTAGATTACCAGGGGGGACCCTATGCGTTTCCATACTTATATATACAATAAAATAAAACTACATGACAGTTGTATCATGATTCTGTTAGAAGCAGCTGGAGACACCATGCTATGGAAACGCATGGGTCCCCCCTGTAAATCTAGATCGCGATAATTGTTTTAGCGTCAAAACATTTTTCATGTTATACAAGATTAAATAATTCATCTTTTCCAGAAAATTTTGGTGTCGTTTAAATCATTTCGCGACTAAACAGGAAAAATATTAGTTCTGTCTGCACAGTTATTTCACGTCATACAAAGATATATTTGGCTATTCATATGAAAAATATCTCTCTGATGCGTAAAAAAATATAGCGATCTAAATTAACAGGGGGGACTATAGAAACGCATAGGGTCCCCCCCCCCCCTGATAATTTAGATCGCGATATTTTTTACGCGAGATAACACCCTAATTATCACGTTTATCGTGACAGTTTTCTCTTGAAAATCCCAAAACATGTTTGTATAACTTGAAAAAGTGTGCACAAAGAACTGATATTTTTCCATGTTATTCGCGAAATGAATTCAGCCATGTCAAAACTTTCTGGAAAAGAAGGATTTTTTATGTCGTATAACGTCAAATTTAGAGTATATTGAATATCAATGACTAGATGATTTAACTCAACATTGTTTTTTATTCCCTTACCGGTTTATCGTGATGGGGATGGGGTGGGGTGACTCTAGGTTTGCTCTTCGTCCGTCCGTCCGTCCGTCCGTCATTCTGTCCGTCCACTTTCCTTGTCCGGACCATTTTTCAGTTATTTATTCGCGGATTTTAAAATAACTTAATATAAATGTTCCCTTTGGTGAGAGGGAGTGTCGCGTGTATAAACCATACTTTTAAAGGTCAGTGTCACAAAAAGACTTTCAAAGTCAAAATTTTAACAAAATTCCTTTTTTTCTGATCATTTTTCAGTCATTTATACGGGAGTTTTAGATTGCCTTGCCACAAATGTTCTCCTTGGTGAGACGGAGTAAACCATGACCCTACCTTCAAAGGTAATGGTCACATATAGATTTCAGTTCAGAGATAATATTGAAAAGCAGAATCAATATATCACCCTTAAGTTGATTGGTGATCAAGCTCAACATGGGATGGTAGAATGTCAGATCATTGTAACAAGATTACTTCCCATGAAATTGTTATGTAGACACATGTAATATATGAAGGGTGTTAATAAAATTTTAATGTGGTTAAAGGAATTGTAGTTGGAATGGAGATCTATATAATGATAAGAAGTTTATAGTCTTGGTAAAAAATTCTCCCAGGGTGGGGAGGGTAGGGTGTGGCTACCTGACTGACAAAAATATTCTAAAGGTTTGAGGCAGGTGGTGGTACCCATGTCTACTCTGCCCTGCCCCCATGCCCCCCACCTCCACATTTTCTTTTCCATTTTTTAATAATTTTTACACTCAAACTGACAAAAGTTTCTTCAGGGGTGGGGTGAAAGGTAGAACCACATTTTGATACCAAAAAAGTACAGTTTTTTTTTAATACTAGAGTCAAATCGGTAGCCATGCCTTTAGGGTTGGTGGTTCTCGGTGGTGGGAACGGAAAGGGGTTGTCGGGGCATCTGTGTAATCATAACAAGTGTTGATGCGCGAGATAAAAATAGTTCAGGGGTGGGAGAGGTTAGGGCGTGGATACCTGACTGACAAACATTTCCTCAGAGATGGTTGTTGGTGGTACATGTACTACCCCCATCTCTGCAAAAAATACCTTCCATTTTTTTATACTTTTTATTTCTTCATGGGTAAGTTGTAAATGTTATACTCCCGACCAAAACAATTTTCTTTTAGTTTACTTTTTGATTTTTCTTCTAGTTTCAATTATAGATCAGTTACTATGCCTTTTTAAAACTATTGGCTGTCCAAACTTTAAAAATAATAGAGCTAGCCGCCATTTCACCACTTTCACATAGCATGTTCATGATGACGTAATATTGAAAGAAATTTTGCGCGAAAAGTATTGCTTCAACTCAATATTACGCCTCACGTATCCATGTTCTCTCGTTAAATATCTGTGTTTACCAAATTAAATATTGCAGATAAATGGTAAAATATCTCTTAAACTGTTTAAAAATAAGACTTTTTGACGTTAAAACAATTATCGCGATCTTGATTATCACGGGGGACCCTATGCGTTTCCATAGGGGACCCTATGCGTTTCATACCATGCTTATCTCTAAACAGTCATTTTCTAATCAATAGTTCTTGTATAATTATGTCTGCTTTTATTGAAACAAAATATATGCAGAGTTAAGAAGTGCGAGGTATGGAAGCATATTTGTGCCCCAACTTAACCACATAAAATAACGTGAAAATAATGGAGGAATTCGCAAAAAAAAAGTTTTTTTTCGCGAAAACATCCATATTTTCACGATTAAAAAAAGTTATGTTAACACGAATTTATTTCTGTTAGTGCTCTAAACTGCCACAACATAAAGATAAAGTTTACATGTAAATAATGGAGGATTTCACGAAAACACAACTTTTCACGCAACCTTAAAAATTTCACGAAAGATATTTTTGCATGAAAATAATGGAAGATTTCACGATCAGATTTCGTGAAACGAACAACAGATAACTTTTCATGAAAGCGTAACAATTTCACGAAAGATGCCAGTTATCTAAAAATTATGGAAGCATATTTGTGCCACAACTTAACCACATAAAATAACGTGAAAATTATGGATGTTTTCGCGAAAAAACAGTTATCTGTTTTCAAGAAAAAAATCTGTTTTCGTGAAATCCTCCATTATTTTCATGGATACTATATCTTTATGTTGAGGCAGTTAAGAGCATTATCAGGAATAAATTCGTGTTAATTTCTTTCGTGTGTAATTTATCTGTTTTCGCGAAAAAAAAACTTTTTTTGCGAAATCATCCATTTTTTCACGTTAATTTATATGGTTAAGTTGTGGCGCAAATATGCTTCCATAGTATGAGCGAGCACATTTTGATACCCATTTTATTTTTTAGAGCACGAGTAATGTGCAAAAAGAATCGCCATTTAAATATTTACATTATTATATGTTAAAGTGTCAATAAGTGTACCCGTTATTACCACGTAATTCCAATTAATATTGAGAGGTGATAATAAGCGCTGTACTGTGTGCTGGGATCAAATTAAATGATAAATTATGATCTTGTATAATAAATAAAATTATTCCAAATTACTTTATTTATAAAAATTGCATTATATTATAAGAATTTAATTTAATGCCGTTTAGATAGTTATTTCTGCCCCGCCTCCAGGGGTCTCCAAAAGGTTTAGAATTGTTTATATTATGTTTCATTGATCATATATAAAAACACCATTTCTCACAATTCGGATGATTAATTTTCTTATGTTGTCATCGTGTTGTCTTTCATATGTTACAAATAAAATTGAACAACCAAAAATACGAAAAAAAATTCACAACGCCAATCCGCAGTATGCGCGCTTAAACCAAGTAAAGCATTAGACAGGTCTCAGATTTTTCACTTGTACCAGTCCAATGGATGTTATCACTTGTACCTGTCCTCTGCTGGATGCGAAATTGACGCGCTTATTTAAAACAAAAACAAACAAACATTGCCACAGGCTACTGCCTTGTAACCTGCCGGTGTCATAGGTAAATATACACAGTAAGTGTAATAATCGTGGGCAGATTAAGCTGCTGTCGTATTTTTATGAGATGCTTACATTGTCAAATGTTGATTATTTGTTGAAAATTAAAAAAAAAATGAAATTTTGAGGTTCAAATCATAGAAATATTTTCAAAGCGATATCAGACCTCATGACACTTTAAGAATAACCGTATTTATGCTTATAGTGAAATATATGTACCACTAAACTGCCCCTTTAATCGGTGTCCGTGCCGGGTGGGGGGGGGGGGGGGGTGCACGAAACTGCATTCAACTGTACCAATATTTTAGTGTTAACGGCCGTTGTCGTTACCAAAATCTCCACGACGTACCAAGTTTAAAAGTAAATATCTTTCTAGAGAAAGCGAATTGGAAGCTGTGGTTTCAAATAATTACAGGGAAATAATTGAACTTTATCATGGAATATTTCAAATATTTCAGATTTGGTAATAAAAAATATATTTGCGGCCGATTCGTCAAATGACTTAATTTGTCGCAAAATTTGTAAATAATATCCTATGTGCGTCAAGATTTCGTCAGTAGAGTCCTTAACAAACAGGGAATCAATATGTATATTTTTGTCTGCTAAGATATTGCGAGAAAATGTAAAAATCAGGCCAATACTCAGTTTCGCCGAAAAACGTTCATGTACACAAGCAACTGCCGTCGGCTTACCCACGGCATTCACCTTATCGGGTTGAACGGTGTGGTAAAGTCAGAACAACCCAAGCAAGTACCGGTACACCGCAGGATAAAAGTGTTTTCGAAACTATTTACTGTTCAGTCAATAAGATTAACTAGTCTGGCGTTAATAAATTCAATGCTCCAAACATAAATTATATTCTGTAACTATGTAATATCGAGAATAGAGACCAGGAACAAAAATAATCAAAGCGCTAAAAGCGTTGAAAGACTGGCGCGCTGGTTGAATCGAACATGCCCTGCACAAATATCATTACTGTAAACATATGAAACTATGTGTGATTTTTTCGTTAAACTTTGTGACAGTTACTATCATCAACATTAGCAAATAATTCAGTGTATTCAGGGATTTCAATAGATGCAGGTACTTGTATTTTGAAGCAAGGAAATTAGGTTTTCCTTTTTTTTTTCACCTGAATCTTAGGTTGCGGGTCTTTTTTGATGCAGAAGCGTATGATTAGTGGTTAAATTTTGCTAGAATAACGATGATCAGGCTCCGCCGCAACTGTGTAGTGTCAACATTGAAAAACACAAGGCTCATGTACCTTAAGAGACTGAAACAGTTACAATCTTAATTTTTACGTCGATCGCAACAATGCAATAACAAAAATATTCGCAAACTTACTAACTTTCTCCCCAGGATTTTTGGAAGGGTTGTCGTTGGACTGTTCGTGGATTTAAGCTCGCGAAACTTTATTTTTTAACTATCATTTTATACAGTTTTATATTTGTACCAAAGTTTACTGCAAAAACTGTATATAGTACATAGATGTTTTTTTTTAAATCTCTTTAGAGCCAAGAAAGGTACAAAGTTAAAAAAAAACATAAATAATGTGAAACAGTGCGTAAACAGTATGTCAACATGTGTTTTAATAACATAAACTGATCTGATCTCATCAAGTTACAATGTCAACAATATACTCTGTATAGTTAGTTTTTCACCTTCATTGTCCAAGATATCTCACACATATCAACTCGGTGTTTCATTACAACTGACAGAATTAGGATTAAACTTTCAGAAGCCTCTTTTTTTCTTAGGCCCAAGTGCTGACTGCCTTATTATAATCAAACTTCAGTACATCAGGACCTTCCATGGATATCATTAACAATGAATTTAATGTTGAATTGTTAAGCCTGCTTCTAAGCTTTGTCTTCACTATTGATAAGGTGGAAAAACCCCACTTACAATCTGAAATTAAATTAATTTACGATACCAGTAAATATATAGACAGCTTCACATATATAAAAATAATATCATAATATGTATTCAGTTAACACAAACAGGTATAATAAATTATGTAGTGCACCCCTAGAACCTGGTTTAAACCCCTAGTAGCAAATTATTTTGCCACTGACTGCTCCAAAGCGCTAACCCATAAGGTTCCCCTTTTTTGTTAAACAATCAACAAACAAATCATTTATTTTCCTCTCTTCTTTTTGCTGCAGGGGAGGCTGTGTTTTATGAGTGTGCCGATTTCTGATATGCATTTTTCCCTTTTTATATATATTAGCATGAAATTGAGTTATTTTATTTATTTAATGCAAGTCACAATGCTAAGTAAATATATATATATATATATATATTCGTCAAAATAATGTTAGGGTTTTCAAGAAATTCAAGAAAATCTTACTTCCTGGTTCTAGATTCTACTTTCACTTTGAACCAGGAAGTATGATCTCCTTGAATTTCTTGAAAACCCTAACATTATTTTGACAAATTGGCACTAAACATTGTAGACCAGCATATGCATATTTCAGGTATGAGTTGCTTTGGTATTTTGTTCATGAATTTCAGAGTTCTCATGCAAATGTTGTTTTTTTTGTTTTAGTATGTGCTTGGTAATTACAACATGAATTAGACTAAACTGAGCTTGCAAACATTTACTACATCCATAGCTAAATACATTTATTTACTAAAATCTAGGTGGCAATAAGTATTTCCCCCAAAATTCATTTTTTGAAATTTTAGCCTGTTTTCGCCATTTGCAATGTTTGCGATACCTTAAGGTTCGAAATATTTGAAAAATACTGCATTGTCATTGGCTCAAAAATAATTTCAACCATTATTTGAGATTATATTCCATACTATTTATATACGATATTGACACGGTTGAGCTCACTCGTGGAGTGGACTTCATGTGCGGTTGTATTTACGGTCTCGTACGGTCTCATACGGTCTCTCATGGTCTTGTACGATCGCTTATACGATCATACACGGACATGGCACCCGTGCCAGATTTTTTAAAGTTTTAAAAATCATACACGGCTTTCACGGATACACTCGAATGGCCCGAGTGTAACTCGAATAAGGCCACCGTTGGTTCGGTTGTATGTACGGTTCACACGGGTGGCCAACCGTATAAGCCGTGTGTTCTGTGTGAGACAGGCTTTAGCTATTGTTTAGTAGACTTATTGCTATTACAACTCTAGTTTGATCATTATGATCACGCAATTATGATAAGACCTGACACATTTGCCTAAGATTGGTAACAGGTGTAACGTGTTCATCTTAACACCTTTGTTGTCTTTTTTTACCTATTATCAGCAGCCTTAGGCTAAACAAAACTGCTATTTTTATACAGATGAGATTAACAAACTGTGTAGGTTCTTATTACAATGAACATTTTCAAATTAAAAGATACTGGAATGCCCTTTATACAGTGTATATCTTAAGTAGTAAATAAATTCAAACTAAATTAGTGTTACCAAAACGAAGCCGAAAAAGGCTGAATTTGAAGAGTAATGATTATTAAAATGAACAACAAGCAGTAAAGATAAAAAGCAGACTGATCAATCAGATCAGAATTTTCACTGTTTGTGTCAGTTTTTGTTTACCTATGGTGAACATTGTTTACATAAAACCTATGGTGAACATTGTTTACATAAACATTTAATAAAGAGTGACAACACCATCATATCATTTATATACATAATTAAATCATGAAATCATAGCAGCTTCATAAACCATAAAAATATAATCGAAAGTAATTGGATGTAATTGCTTAAATTACATGTATTTTTAATAAAGTAATCAACTAAATTACGATTGTAAGTAATTGAAAAAATGTTCAATTAAAAGTACATTAAAAATGTAATTAATAACGATAACATTTTCCCATTACTCCTGCAAAGACAACTGATACTTGTTTGTTCATATGAGAATCTGTTGGGGACAAGTGTGAGGTTGGTGCACTCTAGGACCTGGTTTAAACCCCAGTGTAAAATAAATCCCCGTGATAATATTATACTTATATTATGCCCGGGGTCAAAATTTAAAAAAAATCGGGGGTCATTATTTTATATAGTGTGTCAGTCTTTGATAGAAAAGGGTTTGCTTAATGATATATATTTACAAAGTGATCATCATAAAAATACCCATTAGTTAAAAACTATATGTACAGCCAGCTACGCCGAAAGCAAGCATTAAAAATGAAATAAAATCAGATAAAAATCTAAGTAATTAATTAAGAAATATTTGTTTCAAAAATGTAAGCTTTTTACAGTAAATAGCTTGTAAAAATAGTTTCTTGTCAATTGAAATGCATCATTGTTGGTATCAGTTTGATAAAAAAAAAATGTGTTATGTTATTACAAAGACAGTGCGTCTGTAGCTTTTATGGCAAAAGTGGCAGCGCAGGCATTTTCTAAAACTCAAAAGTGCATTTAACTAAAAAGTCTGAGTTTTCTTTAAAGAAATGGGAATCAAGATAGAAAATTAGAATACTCCCTGTTTATTCGAATTATAAATTGTACCTCTTTCTTTCAGAACTGTTACAATGAATGTAAACCAGGACAGCTTGGAATGGCGAGAATATGCTTTAACCCTATCTCAGAGGTCTAATAGGCGTGTTACCAATATGTGGATTAAAACCGTCTTCAACGTAAAGGATAATACAGATATTTCTGACGAAATCATGACAAGGATACGGGACTCGATTTCTGGCTTGGAAAATGTTAGCACAACATTTTACATTCACTATGAAACATTTTACCTAAAATTGTGAAGTGACAGAATTTAATTTCAATACTTTTGAATTTACTAATTATCTTGCGCTGGAAAGAGACGTTACAATTGTTTTAGATGTTTTTCAGAAAAAGCGTATTCATTCGCAAATAGTTGATCAAACTTTGCTAGTTTCAACATATCAACTGTCCTCCGACATTTGATGTGATACAGAATGTTTCCAGCGACACTGACTTAACCATTATTTCAAACGACTGGAATAGGGATTGCTGCTGAGATAGTTTGTGTTTTTACCGTTGTAAAACCGACAACAACAACGCACATGTCATAGCAAATCTATTTCTACTACTGCATTGCTGAAACACATTTACCATGAAACTATAGGTCATGATTAGAACTTTTTCCTCAATAATCTTTTAAATAAAGAAACGCACAAAAGCCAGTATTTTGCGTTTCCTTCGGGTAAAATCTAGTTTAGCGGACCCCGGGTCTTCAAAACACAAAAAGTCCAGGGCGCTTCAGCGAGAAAAGCGCGGTGTGGGGGCGGTAGCCCCTATTTAAACTCATTATTAATGAAATGTGTTTGGCACCAGACCTACCAGAATTAGCTCACAAGCAATTCTCTATACTTGAATGTTGGAGTCCGCTAAACTAAATGTGTCCCGTTTTCTTCAATATATGTGCATAGTATCAATCGAAGAAGCTATTACAGGACAGCATTATAGAACTTATGCAGGACGCAAAATAGACGCAGACCTTACCAAGACGAGATGAACTGACCAAAAACCCAACACGTTGTAACACGGGATCAAGCAGATGAAATATTGAAATAATACAGAGTTGTAGAAAGTTTGAAACAGGAACTTAATGATGTACAGCAACATTGTCTCCGTACTTTGGTAAAACCAAATATAATTTACCAGTGACGTTATATATGACTACTGAAGAACAATTTACATACTATAAAATTTCTCAACAACATGTTTTTCAATATCAAATTGGTAACTACTGTTGAGCCGCAGCCGGCAATGTCTGGTGGGAAGCTAACCCATGATGTACCCCAGGTAATTACAACGAAAAGTCGGAAAATATAGACCCAGCAAAGAAAAGAAAGCGAATTCGTTAATTTCTTTAACTGAAAACAGCATGGGAATATATCTGACTTCCAAGTGAAGACCTTTGTAATAGTAAAACATTGGGCGGAAAACAAGACATTGATTTCGTTTGCTTAAGTTCTATTTGACCCTTTACTCCATGAGATATGGAGTACATTTACGTTGTTTTTGCTGTACACTGTTTGCTATAACAAGTGACCATGGTATATCCGATCAAATGACATGGGTGTTGCAGATGGTGATTATCTACATTGATCGCTGAGTAAATGTGTTAACATTTTATGTTTATCATCAGCTTAAACTATCAATATTTAAATAACTTTCTTGGCCTCAGAATTTGTTTGTCACGCCTACCTGCAAACTTTCAATACTCGTCAACGAACTGTATGCGTTCACCATTTAATGCTCGACCAAAATAATAAGGAAAAAAGACCTATAATATATAAAAAATGGAACTTTGAAAGCCACCGAAAACATTATTATGAAAATATTGCAGGCTGTGTTAATAGGCAGTAATGGAAATGCATACTACTACCCACGCCAGCAAGCCCCGGTTGAGGGATGAGCGCAACTTAATATTTACACCAATAAAAATTACAATATCGATCCATCCCAAACGATGGTATGCATATGGCAGTGAACATGTAACTTTCAATGCGGTATTTTCGGATTAATACCATTCCATGTGCAGCTGCGTATGTATTTATAAACGTGAGCCTTTAGTTTCGAAACTGTAACTTAAAACAAACCTTAGACTATGTTTATCAAATCCAAAACATTTCGGGAAACATTACCTATCGCTTTTTGTAAATTACAGTTCTCAGAACGGCATGTGTGTTAAACTCACTGATTCTAGGAGACCTATTACTATTGAAGTCAGGTAGATTCGATTGTTTTGTGTCGCCGCAGCATATAAAGGCACCGAGGTCCTTATACTTCATAACGTATCATATTTCTGCATGAAACACTTAAAATACATATTTGTTCTAAAATCCGAAAAATATACAGAATCATCTTTATAAAATCGCTATAACTGATACACATAGGTCACTAGAAACATACTACATATTGAGTTAACATGATCAATAAATGATACAGTCTGGGTCGAACATGTATGCATGTTTGGTCTAATGTTTTGATGTAAAATTGATAGCTAGGGCCTTCAAAGTATTGTAATAAAAATTACATGTTACATCAACGCTAGCATGAGAATACCTCTCAAAACCTGTTACAACATAAACATTTACGCTGATTTTAGAACAGTGCACAGTACAAACGGTACTTAATTGAGTGATTTAACCGATTATTTAAAAGTATAGTTCATATTAAAGGAAACAATGTCATTCATAACGTGCTACGAGAATCGCCTGTTATAAAGTGTATTTGACTTTTTGTTATTGCTATACATAACAAGAGCCAGTCGGAAACGACTGCAAGCTCGACTATTCGAAGTCAGACATATTTAAGCACATTTTAAACTGGGCTTCATTTAAACTGGGAAGTAATTCAGGAGTTTATGACACCCAACACACACACATGAACAAAAGTTTCTTAATCTAAGTTAGGAAATCAATAAATTACACTTAATTTATTATTGTAGTTTTTTAAGAGTGTTTACACAACCCAGCCCATACACCCCTGATCCCACACCCATCAACCCACTATCCCTGCCCACCTAAAGTGATGTGGTGAGGTGTGGTGTAGTATAGTATGGTATGGTATGCTGGTTGCTGTTGTTGGTGGTGTTGGTATAGTTGCTGTTGTTGTTGGTAGTGGTGGTGTTGTTGTTGGTGGTGGTGGTGTTGTTGGTGGTAGTGTTGTTATGTTGGTGTTGTTGTTAGTGTTGTTAGTTGTTGGTGTTGTTGATAATATTGTTGGTGTTGATGTTGGTGGTGGTGTTGTTGTTGGTGGTGTTCGTGTTGTTGGTGATGGTGTTGTTGGTGGTGGTGTTTTTGTTTGTGGTGTTGTTTACGGTATAGTTGGTGGTGGTGTTGATGGTGGTGTTGTTGTTGTTCTTTGAGTTATTGTTGGTCGTCTTGTTGGTGTTGTTGTTGTTGGTGGTGGTAGTGGTGTTGTTGTTGTTGTTGTTGTTGGTGGTGGTGGTGGTGGTGGGGGTGTTGTTGGTGGTGTTGTTGACAGTGTTGTTGGTAGAGTTGTTGTTGTTATTTGTGTTATTGTTGCTTCTGTTGTTTGTGTTGTTGTTGTTGTTGTTGGTGGTGGTGCTTTTGGTGGTGTTGTTGTTTGTGGTGTTGTTGTTGGTGGTGTTGTTATTGGTGATGGTGTTGTTGTTGGTGGTGGTGGTATTGTTGTTGTTAGTGGTGGTGGTGGTATGTGGTGGTGTGGAGGAGGTGGTGTGGTGGTGGTGTTGTTTGTAGTGGTGGTATGTGGTGGTGGTGGGGGTGATGGTAGTGTGGTGTGGTGGTGGTGTGGTGGTGGTGGTTGGGGTTGGTGTGGTGTGCTGGGGGTGGTGTGGTGTGGTGTGGTATGTGGTTGTGTTGTGTTGTGTTGTGTTGTGGTGTGGTGTGGTGTGTTGTGGTGTGGTGTGGTGTGGTGTGGTATGGTATGGTATGGTATGGTATGGTATGGTATGGTATAGTATAGTATAGTATAGTGTGGTGTGGTGGTGGTGTGGTGGTGGTGGTTGGGGGTGGTGTGGTGTGCTGGGGGTGGTGTGGTGTGGTATGTGGTTGTGTTGTGTTGTGTTGTATTGTGGTGTGGTGTGGTGTGGTGTGGTGTGGTGTGGTATGGTATGGTATGGTATGGTATGGTATGGTATGGTATGGTATGGTATGGTATGGTATAGGTATGGTATGGTATAGTATAGTATAGTATAGTATAGTATAGTATAGTATAGTATAGTATAGTATAGTATAGTATAGTATAGTATAGTATAGTATAGTATAGTATAGTATAGTATAACCACTCAACACTTTCATCCAAAGTATGTTAAGTAAATCTGTTTTAAACCTTTTCTATAGCATTACCTATGAAAAACACTAACACTGAAACTTTAACCATAATTTCTAAGTCTTAATTCTAATTTCAAAGTGAAAAAGGGCAAAAATTAAATAAAAAAAGCAAGGATGAGTTATGGGCCTTTGAACATCAACCTGATGTGTGATAAAATAAACGTATACAAAGTTTAAAAGTTGTGGTTTTAATAGAATGAAAGTTATGAGGTTTCACCATCTTGCACGTAAACTTAAACCTTAATATCTAATTCTAAAAAGCGCAATAATTTGATAAAAATCAAAGAAAGAGTTATGGTTCTTGGCAAACATAGTCAGGGTCATGATAAAGAACAAATTTCAAAGTTGTAGTACAAAGAAGTATGAAAGTAACTAGCTTGCACGCAAACTTTAACCTTAAATTCTAAGTGAAAAAGGGCAATAATTTGATAAAAATCAAAGAAAGAGTTATGGTTCTTGGCATACATAGTCAGGGTCATGATGGTCTTTAGTTTCAAAGCTATAGTACAAGAAGAATGAAAGTAACTAGCTTGCATGCAAACTTTAACCAGAAATTTTAAGTTGAAAAAGGGCTATAATTTGATTAAAAATTAAAGAAAGAGTTATGGTTCTTGGAATACATAGTCGGGGTCATGATGGTAAACAAGTGTTGAAAGTTTCAAAGCTATAGTACAAGAAGTATTAAAGAAACTAGCTTGCACGCAAACTTTAACCTAAATTTCTAAGTCGAAAAAGGGCCATAATTTGATCAAAATGGAAGTAAGAGTTATGGTTCTTGGCATATCCACTCGGGATATGATAATGAACAAGTGCTGAAAGTTTCAAAGCTGTAGTATAAGTAGTATTGAAGTTATGTGTTTGTACAGTAGCTTGCACGCAAACTTTAACCTGAAATTCTAAGTCGCAAAAGGGCCATAATTTGAAAAAAATAGAAGTAAGAGTAATGGTTCTTGGCATATCCACTCAGGATATGATAATGACCAAGTGCTGAAAGTTTCAAAGCTGTAGTATAAAGAGTATGGAAGTTATGTGTTTGTACAGTAGCTTGCACGCAAACTTTAACCTAGAATTCTAAGTCGAAAAAGGGCCATAATTTGATCAAAATGAAAGTTAGAGTTATGGTTCTTGGCACACACACTCGGGACATGATGATGAACAAGTGTGCCAAGTTTCAAAGCTGTAGTATAAGTAGTATTGAAGTTATGTGTTTGTACAGTAGCTTGCACGCAAACTTTAACCTGAAATTCTAAGTCGAAAAAGGGCCATAATTTGATCAAAATGAAAGTTAGAGTTATGGTTCTTGGCACACACACTCGGGACATGATGATGAACAAGTGTGCCAAGTTTCAAAGCTGTAGCTATAGTAGTTTGTAATATATAGGTATGTTGCACGCAAACTTTAACCAAAGCGGGACGGCGACGCCGACGCCGACACCGACGCCGACGCCGACGCCGACACCTAAGTGAGTAGAATAGCTCGACATATTCTTCGAATAGTCGAGCTAAAAATCTCTTCACTTTTGAACTGTCTACTATGTTTTTGTGCGCTTTATCCAGTAGATGATACAATCGGTTTATAAACAGTGAGTTTTCTAAGACTTTCTTGTGATGACAAGAAGAGAAATACACTATCTTATAAAATTCTAGTACATGTACTACCATTCGACCTTTCTAGCACATGTTCAGATTTTACGAAGGTTACAAGACCTTTTTGTAGAAAAAAGGAATATTGTTTCTCAATGATGCTTTCGGCTGTACAAAAAGGTCTGTATGTGAACAATTGACAGTGCAGATTAAAGTGAATTATTGAACTTTGAGTCCATTACAAATTTCGACAATATCAGAGTGAGTGTTTTTTCAAAGTTTTTAAATATCTATGGAATTTGCTAGTAGGGACTATTTCGATTCCTGAGCGAAAGCTGTATAAAGCTTTGTAGACAATCTGTGATATTTTCAATTGTATTAAGACGCATAGACAAGTGTCAGTACGCAAGTTGGCAAGCAAAGTAAGGAAGCTGTTTTCTATGTCATTGGAACTTGATCGGCATATTTTCTTGGCATACTTCCGGTTCCGGTTGCGTGACGTGAACAATTTCTGTGCTTATAAAAAGTGATGAAATAATACTGAATACTCAAGTATAAACATTTTAAACGTTAAAACTCTGTAAGATAAGTGTGGTAGGTGCCCATTTGTGTTACCCAGGTAAAATACAACCCATCAAAAGATGAAAGAGGGGGACAACTCAGACCGTACTCCTTCAACAACAAAGCAAAATGGCGGTGCTAGAACCAAACGAGGCAGACAACCAAACTCAAATAAAGGCTCGCGAAATAATTCCAGAACAAATTTTCCTGCAATATTATCCCCAAATAAATTCAGTGTTTTACAAAAAGATAATGATGACAAAACTTGGATATGTGAAAATTGCCAGAAGCCCTTCTCAAATCCGGATGCAAAAATGCTTGAATGTCAGAGGTGTTAACTACGTTATTGTACAAAATGCCTTGGAAAATCAGATCTTGAATATGATATACTATGCAAATCAGACTCCATGTGGTTTTGTGGCCCGTGCAAAGGAATTATTGAAAGAAACATTGTGACTGACCTAAAAATTGAGGCAAGATGTAATGAAATAATGAAAGAATTTGAACAAAGTATGGCGTCTATAGAGAAAGATATGCTGACAAAATGTAATGAATCAGATGTCCAAAAAATCGTCCAGGAAGAACTGAAATCCAAGCCAACTACTGAAATCATGTACCCAAATGGAGGTGTACACCCTGAAACCACTGTAACTGAAGTTATTAGTGAAATCAATGAAAGAAACACGAGAAAAAACAACTTAATTATATATGGCATAGAGGAATACAACTCCCAGGATATGGAAGAAAGAAAAGAGAATGATGCAAATGTAATAAGGGCAATAGCAAGTAAGTGCGACATAAAGATTGAAAAGATACAATAGATATTTATTACAAGATAAATAAAATAGTAAGACTGGGCAAGTACGACAAAGAGAAAAATAAAAGACCTATGCTGATACAAAGTGATACACCAAAACTAAAAATTGATATTTTGAAAAACGCTCACAAACTTAAAGGGGAAGACAGTGAATTTGAAGATATTGCAATGTGCCATGACATGACAAAAACAGAAAGGGAGGAGGAAAGAAGACTCTTCAGTGAGGCAAAAAAGTTAACAGCGAAAACCCAGGGAAAGTAGATTTACAAGGTTCGGGGACCGCCAGGAGCCCGACGGGTTGTAAAAATCACAGAGGAAAGAGTGTAAATAAGAGAAACTGTACAGATGTAAATAAGTTTCAAGTTTTAAACGGTATAAACTGTTTCTACACAAATGCAGACCAATTTCGCAACAAGTTTAGTGAATTTCAGGCTAGAATTACATACTTTAAGCCAATAATTATTGGCATAACTGAATTTAAAGCGAAAAGCAGTGTTTATGATATGAATTCAGCTGAATTTAACCAATTAACTTGGACATAACTGATGATTACGATCTTTTTTCGTTAAACATTGACAGAAAAACTGGAAGAGATATGTTGCTATATATACATAAAACTCTACAGGCCAAGGAAGTATACATTTTCCTCTATAACGGACACCTTGGGGACTGAGGAAAAGTGTCCTTAATAGCGGGCTGTCCTTAATTGTGGGTTTAAATCAAGAAGAAGAGAGCATGTCTGTTCTTAAAAAAATCGCCCATAATACCGGGGTGCCCGTAATATCGAGTGTCCGTAATGAGGGGTTTTACTGTATATGGAAACTGAGTACAATGAAAATATTTTTGTAAAGGTAAAGCTGAACAATAATTATAACCTTCTTGTAGACTTGTTATACAGATCACCGTTAGCACAACAAGAGACTGCGAATAGTAACAATAACAACAACTTATTAAAACTGATAAATGAATCCACTACGGAGCAATTCTCACATGTTCTACTGATGAGGGATATAAACTATCTAGATATAGACTGGGAAGCATGGAACATGAAAAGTGACAATATAGAGTCAAATGAATATAAAGTTCTACAGTGTATTCAAGACAATTACTTATCCCAACACGTGACGCAACCCACACGTTGGAGGGGATCCGATACACCAAATGTACTTGATCTTATACTAACTAACGAGGAAAACATGATAAGTGACCTTGAATATTTAAGTCCACTTGGTAAAAGTGATCATTGTGTCTTACAATTCAATTTCAATTGCTATACAAAGCTAAGAAAAAGTAATAGAATAAAAATGTGTTATGATAAAGGAAATTACGAAGATTTCAACAGAGAGATAGCTAACACTGACTGGAATTCATTACTTAATCCGGAAGACCACATAAACAAGACTTGGGAAATATTTATGGACAAGCTAAAACAGATGGAGAAACGGTACATTCCAAGTAGAAAAACTAGCACATCAACAAGGAGAAAAAGTAATTTCCCTATGGATAGTAAAACATTAGAGAAAATAAAAAAGAAGAATGCACTGAGTAAAAAATCAATTGCAACCAAAGACCCTCTAGTAAGATTAGAGTACAACAAAGTTAGAAACCAAGTTAAATCTTTAACAAGGAAACTAATAAAAAAGCATGAAAAGGATATAGCACAGAAAGCAAAGACAAACCCAAAGGCTATATGGAACTACATAAAAGCAAAATCTAAGACAAGATCAGAAATAGGAGAACTCCTTACTGACCAAGCCGATGAAAGTTCACCTAAAACAGATGACGATAGAGAAAAAGCAGAAATACTAGCAAAGTTTTTCAACAGTGTATTCACACAAGAACCAGAAGAGAACATTCCTGAATTACCAATGTATGATGTTGACACAACAATGGAGAATATGGAAATTACAGTAGAAGATGTTACTAAGTTAATAAAAAAAATTAAAAATCGACAAGTCTCCAGGTCCGGACAAGATACATCCTAGAGTACTCAAAGAACTTGCAGAAACAATAGCGGTGCCACTACAAATGATTTTCAAACGATCACTATTAACAAGGACAGTTCCAAACAAATGGAAAGAAGCCCAAATTAATGTCATATTTTTAAAAAAGGTAAAATATGTATAGCTGGAATCTACAGACCAGTCAGCCTAACGTCCATAGTATGCAAAGTCATGGAAACGCTTGTTAGAGAGCACATCATTAAACACATGAAGACCAACAAATTTTTTACTAATAGACAATATGGTTTCATATCGGGCAGGTCAACATCACTCCAACTACTGAATGTACTGGACAAATGGTCAGAAGCTATAGACAATGGGAAATCAGTTGATGTAATATACATGGACTATATGAAAGCTTTTGATACGGTACCCCATAAAAGATTAATGAACAAACTGAAGGCATATGGCATTTAAGAGCCGGTATATAGTTGGACAAGAAATTTCCTACAGGATGGAAACCAGCAAGTAACTGTCAATAGTGAACAGTCACCATGGACAAAATTAATGTAACATCCGGAATCCCTCAGGGCTCGGTGTTAGGGCCACTATTGTTTGTCATCTTTATTAACGACTAACCCAATTTAGTTGACTCTGATGTATATTTGTTCGCAGACGATACAAAAATATTTAATATCATTAGTGATGTGAAAGACACAAATCAACTACAAGCAGACATAAACAAACTGTCAAATTGGAGTGATACTTGGTTATTGAAAATTCACCCAGATAAGTGTAAACACATGCATATTGGCAAACCAGGACCTAAACCAGACCAAACATATACATTGAAATCGAAAACTCTACAGAAAGTGAATGAAGAAAAAGACATTGGTGTTATTATTGACTCAACTCAACTTTGATAGACACATTAGTGAAAAGGTCAACAAAGCTAACTCTATGTTTGCCCTATTGAGAAGAACGTTTCATTATCTTGACCAGTCAACATGTGTGCCATTGTACAAGACCTTAGTTCGCACGCACTTGGAATTTGCTAGTTCAGTGTGACACCCATACAAGGTAAAACACCTCGACATGATAGAAAATGTTCAAAGGAGAGCCACAAAACAAAAACCAGGTCTCAAGAACCTCACATATGCTGAACGACTGAAAAAACTGAAATTGCCGACTCTTAGTTTCAGAAGAACAAGAGGAGATATGATAGAACTTTACAAAATCTTAAATGGCAAGTATGACCGACAAGCTGCACCATTTATTAAACTGTGGAAAGATATGTCAATAAGAACGGGGATATAGCTTAAAATTATACCCTCAGAGGGCAAGAACTGAACTGAGAAAGAATTCATTCGCTATAAGAGTCGCTAAAACATGAAACAACTTACCAGAAGCAATAGTCTCAGCACCTACTGTCAATACCTTCAAGAACAGACTTGACAAACACTGGAGAGAACAAGAACTTTTGTACGACGACTATATAGCAACCATCACCGGAATTGGAAACTATAATTCAGAGACTGATGAAGAGGAGACGGATGTTTCCTGAATAAGTAAAGAACCTAAGTAAACCTAAGTAAATATTAGTTTTGATATTCTGACTGCTTCAGTTTGAAAAGCCCATGTGTTCATGTCTTAGGATAGTATAGATCAGTATAAAGTCGTCTGCCCGTGTGCTCATGTCTTAAGATAGTATACTAGTAGATCAGTAAAAAGTCGGACAGTCTCATATGAGGCCCGTGAATATAAAAGATGTCTTTGATCAGATCAAATGATCAAGGATTGGATTTGCAAACACAAGGCACAGTGGCTATGCAGGATACGAGTTTAACAGGAGCAACAGATAGTTCTTACAATCGCTCCCAGATAGGTGGAATATCATTTGAAATTCACACTGGCGCTATTTGTGCAGTGTGGCGGCCGTAAAAAGTCCGACCGTACAAGTAGTAAGTACTGTTATCAGTAAAATAATCCGTTACTGATGTCATGCAGTGATGCTAACGTACATCAGGGCTATCCGATAAAAGTTTTTGGGGGTTTGCCCGGCTCGCTCAATCGGTTTCGTTGTCGGAATTGCAAGGCTATGCGCTGTCGCCGTGACGGTGCGGGTTCGCTCCCGGGTAGAGGCAATATCATTAACACTAGCTATACTTTTGGATTTGTCAAATCTTGATCGATTCGCTGTCAATTTCACTAGGATTTTAATTTGAGATTTTATAGGCCTATTTGTAAACAAGTAATAAGCTAACCTGTTTAACGGGGTATCACGTGGTCAGTGGAATGCTTTTGTGTCAGCCGAGGCGAGAACTAGCGGTAGTGGGTGTGTTGAAATCCTTAAGTAGAGTTTTGGCTGGGCACAGGGTTAAGTGGTTTTTAGACAATCCTAGTTTTTTATCGATTGTTAATAATGGGTCCATGAAAAGATAACTTCGGGATATTGCAGTCGCAATGTTAAGTGTTGCACTAGAAGTTTGATTATTTTGGAATTAATATGGGTGCAGTGGTCTGAAAATGAGAAGGTCGATCATTTTCTGGTATAGTTGATTTCTATGACTAAAATTTTTCGTTTAAACTGTTTCAATTGCTGCAAAATAGTTGGTCAACAACAAATTTACTGGTTTGCATTTGAACATTATCATGCGAAAATTTCTAAGTTTTTTATGTTCTAGAGCTTGTCTTCCAGTGGCACCGATGAATTTACGGTATCATGGAATTGTGAGCTTGGTCTAGTATTACCAACAACGTCAAATTTGTATAGTGTAATTCGTAAGATGGAAGTTGACAAACCGCGGGATGTAGTAGTATTGCCATGTTGGATATCTGCAGCAGCATATTTGTCCCTGACGTGCGCAAATGGTAGATTTTAAATGTTGTTGACTGGATTGATTTTCCAACAAGCGAAACATTTTATATGAAATAAAAGAGTGGAAAAGGCATCTTCGGAAATGTTAACCTGAAGTTTTGAATGATAGCCATGTTTTATTTAATTCAAGAGCGACAACGTCTGATATGAATTTTACGAGGATTTCACTGGATGACCTCCCTTTAAATGGTAATTGGTTGATATTAAGTGTATATAGCAAGTGAACTGGGTTGACCTGTTTAATAAAATTAAGTAAAGCACCATCGCCCATAAAAGACGGTATTTCTTGGATTTGAGATTTTAAGTAGTATCATAACTACTGAGAGTTGCATAGCTAAAAAAGGCGACCTCCCTGTTATAGATACAGAGATGGCAGAGGCATCGCATCATGCATTTCAAAGGAGTATAGTTTTGAGACATTACTGTTTTATCTCAGACTGTATGTTAAAAATATGCATCTTTTTAAGTGTTATGACTTCACGTATAGCGGGCATATAAATGGATTAAAAAGCAGATCATATTCATTATTTTTGTTGTTTTATTCAGGTTTATAAATTAGAGACTGAGGCATTAACGGAAATCTTGGCGGACAAGGTGGGCAGTTTCCCGGACCTGTTACAGAAGTATAGAGCCGTCGTTACAAAGCATTACTGTTCTTTGGAGAGTGGTTTATGGCGAGAGGATGTTCTGCCTGCTAAAGGACTTTAATGTAGCTATTTACTTGACATGTGTTCGTTAATTTAATTGTATAGTTAACACCAAGGCCAAACATTCGCAGCAGCAGCGCTTAGCATATCACGCTAGAGACAGACGCAGCAGCAGCGCCTAGCATATCACGCTAGAGACAGACGCAGCAGCAGCGCCTAGCATATAACGCTAGAGTCAGACCAGCAGCAGCGCCTAGCATATCACGCTAGAGAAAGACGCAGCACCAGCGCCAAGCATATCAGGCTAGAGACAAACGCAGCAGCAGCGCCTAGCATTTCACGCTAGAGACAGACGCAGCAGCAGCGCCAAGCATATCACGCTAGAGACAGACGCAGCACCAGCGCCAAGCAAATCACGCTAGAGACAGACGCAGCACCAGCGCCAAGCATATCACGCTAGAGACAGACGCAGCAGCAGCGCCTAGCATATCACGTTATAGACAGACGCAGTACATACATCAGTATACCCCAAAGAGGATACTTCAAGTATGGCTGTTTTATTCAACAACATAATCACAACAGACGGAAGTTAATTTTATTTTTGCAATCCATAATTATTTTATGATGATATCGATTTGGCCTCTAAACTTGTTTGGCAATTGTATTTTCAAAAATGTCCAACTTAATCAATATTAAGATGCTCATCTGCTCGTGTATTGAACTGCTGTAATAGAATGGCAGGACTCTTCGCTGAAGATTCCGAGTTCTTTTATGGACATAAGCTGATTTTTAAAATATAATCACGAAATTCAACAGACATGACACATTTCGTTTCCTCACACTTATCTTCTGGCTATATTGGCCTTTTGAATGTCTGTTTCAATTTCAAGAAACAAGAATAAAACTATGTAAAATAAACATTATTACGTGTCAGTCTAGGATATACATGTATATGGTCATATTCCTTATGCCGATGTTTCTTTTGGTGTGAAGGAAACGTAAATGTATTGGTAGTCTAAGGATCCCACAAATGTGCCCAAGGTTATAAAACTGAGCATGGAAACCAGTCTCAAATCTCAAACATCTGATTGGCTGAAATGGCGACCAGTCGCCATTTCAGCCAATCAGATGCTTGAGATTTGAGACTGGTTTCCAAACTCAGCTTTATAACCTTGGAGCATGAACGTTTTCTCGTGTCGAGTATGTTTCTCATGATAATAAGTACCATGTATAAAGCCACCATGTAAACGTTTGCTCCACAACCAAAGAGAGAACACAGCAAAACGAGCGATATCCACATCCGGGCTAGAGCGAATGCTGTTTTGGAAGGATGACCATGTTTTATTTCCTTTTATCCGAAAGAAACATGAAGGGATTTTTCAAAAGTCTTATCGTGTAAAAAGGATAAAGCTATACGGAAAACACAGTTTCATATTTGAAAAATGAAGATTGTTCCGACTAGATCTTTTTGACCGGCAAACAGTGTTGCATTTTTTCTTAACCAACCTGTCATTACTAATAAATTGTATTCATTATTGCTTAAGATTTTTTTTAATGTTGTGTTTAGATGGAACATCGGTCAATAGAGACTGCTGCAAACATTTTAAATGGCGAAACTTCCTTTAAAACGTTTTGTGATTATTAATTAAGAGGTTTGAGAGCGAAAGATCTGGTAGCGGAGAGAAAATATAAAAGGCAGATCGAAAACAAAACAAAACTTTTTTCACCTGCCGAATAGCATTATCACTCTAAAAAGGTATACGTTATGTGCTGGCTTAAAGAATTGTTAAACTAAATGTTCATGTACCTGTCACGTTTAACAATATTGTTGCAGCTACACTGTACAAAAAAGTGAAATATGAAATATGGATATCAGGAATCGCCACACTCACAAAACACAGCCTCCCCACGCAGCGAAAAAGAGGGGAAGAGAGAGCATGTTTGTTATAAGTAAGTACAGTATATTCAATTAAAATAAGACGCCGCAAACAATTAAATAAAAAGAGAACTCTTGTGGTGACCGTCTTGGAACGGTCAGTGGCAAAACAATTTGCCACTGGGGGTTTAAACCTGGTTCTAGGGTGCACCAACCTCCCACCTGCCAACAGGTTGTCATTTCACAAAACAAGTACAATTTGCCTTGGTAAAATAATACTAACCCACCCATCAGCTCACAATGTTGTATGTAAAGCACACAAACAAATAAAACATAAGAAGCTTATAGCATGATGAAAAGCCAAAGGGGCGAGTACTCAATGACCTTGAGCACCTGGAGTCAAATCAGCAAGAACACGATGACAGGGATAAAAGAAACAAATAGAGCTCTAGGCTCTGTTAAAAAGATTTCCCTTATAACCTTCATAAACTCTTAAACCCGTGCCACCGTCGTGCAGTGAAAGAGGTAAGCATATTGATCAACTGTAGATTGATTAAACGCCAGGTCTGCAGAGCGCTTCAGAATATAAAGTTGGTATCCTTTCTGTTTTGAACTTAGCGTTTGATATCATGTTTTATCGATCACAACTTAATGTATTTAGCGTTGTCATAAATCTTATACAGATCTTTATAATTATCTTCATAAACAGCGGTAAGTCGTTTATAATATACTGGAATGCTAGCAGTTAACAGCAATGATCAGTTAACGGGGATAACTACACTATCGGCGGCATATTTATTTCAGTTCGATTACCCGAAAGTGATGTGCGTTTTTTGATAGGAATAAGCCATGCCCCTATTGTTTTTTAAGCCTGTAACAATAGAACAAACTTACCGGCTCCGCTGACTGTATAGTTTGCTGTCAAAATGCTAAAAATACATGGAACCACATTAACCAGTGCTGCTATAGATATACATGTAGGCCTTGGTAGTTTTTGCTCCAACTAAGATTTATGAAAGTGTACACATGCATCAATAAATTACATTATTATTCGAACTTAAGTGTATTTCATTCACTGATCAGGTGAGTACGTATAACAAATGTATTATGGTACACAACTTTACATATTTGCAGTCGGAAATGTTTCCAAGTATGGCTTGATTACAGTGGACACCAGTTGAACCATCAATTCACATTTAAATACCGATGTACATTAACATTGTAAAGACTGAGACATATTACGTGATGTGCAAAAGCTATGTACAGCTACTTGCTGAATATGAATATAAGGTTAATGACTGCTTAACTGACTTGCTCTAACAAATGTATTTCTTTCTTAAATCACAATAATTGCAAACAGATTGATTCTAGAATAACAAAGGTGCATTGTTATACAACACTTTATTGATATTGAATATTTTGATAAGGTTTATTATATTACAAAAGATCAAAGACTCTTTCTTAAAGCCTTTCACAGGGACAAGACAATTATGTATTAAAATGAACAGATGAAATAACAAAAAGCTTCTAATATCTCAGCAAAACTTGCGATATCAAAAAAGCATTATGACGCTACTAACATAAAATAACTCAAAAGTAAAGAAAGATAAAGGGAATGAGAAAATAATCTTAACATTAAATTGTATGTAACACTATATCAAATGACAATATTTCCATGAATACTTATTGTTACTTGTAAAATGTAATGTACATTCCATAATTTACCACCTTCCAAATAATCAAACCGTCTTTGTAAAACAGGCACTGTTTTAAATTTTCTTGTTAAAATAAGAAACTGTTTTTCTCTGTGAAGCGTCGTCATCCTTACACGGCGCTACATTTCTTGGTTATTGAAAATCCCTGTTTTTCAAAAAAGAGAAATACAAGTTGTTCATATTCACTATTTGCAAAAATAACAGCGCGTTCGCTCTAGCCCGGATGAGGTGTTCGCTCGTTTTGTGTGTTTTCTTGTTTGTTGTGGGGCGAATGTATACCGGGCGTTATAGACCTATTTCTTTATTTTACCAATCTGAATTTTTCTCAAATCCAATGCCGATTATCTTTTTTTTTCTAAAATATATTTTATGTTGTTTTTTTTCTGTTTGAATTAATTGTCCTCAACTGTTTCAACAAACAAAAAGGCACGTTGAATGGTTAGAAAAATTGTATAATGTTTTGTAAAATGTTTTTAATGTAATGTGTTATAAAAAACATGCATATTTTCTCCCAATGATCATTTTGTCAAATCTTAGTTAACATTCAGACTCATTTGTTTACTCCAATAATGCGTGTCTGTCCAGCTTTTTATGTTTGCCTTGGCGTTCGCTGTGATACGAACGATTGGTTTTCTCAGATCCCATGTCAAAATAATGCTCCGCCCATTTTTTTCCTCCATTCTTTTATCTTTGGACCATTCACCGTTAAACATGAAATTTATCAGAAAATAGCACATTGAAGATTTCACGTACTTCGCCATATGCGCATCCTCGCTTGTGTCAAAATTGAACTCTTTATTTAATATTGAGTTGCGCTCAACCTGGAGCTTGGCGGCGTGGGCAGTGATATATATTTTCATTACTGCCCATGAACAGGCTCAATCAAACCGAACCTGCAATATTGTTTTTTTAAATACTTTTCTTTCAAATTTCCCCTTTTATCCACTTTTTATTTGTGTATTTCTAGTTATTCCGCTTGGTGGTAAACCAGCAGCCTACTATTGCCGTTATTGGCTTTCATTAAACACTGACTTGCAGTCATAAGTTGTCATTCGTTATAATCATGGACGTATTGTTTAGACACGTTTTCGCATTTGTTATACATTTTGCACTGGCTGGACATTATTGCTTTAATTTTCAATTTGAACAATTCATTAACAAATTCAGTAAATCAGGAAATAGGACGCCGTTCAGCTTCGAGATCTCTACATCGGTCACACCAAAATCGTCAGTTAACTCAAATGTCGATGAAACTAAAATTTCAAATATAAATGAAGCACAAAATAAGAGCGCGCAATCAATGAACACTACAAACATTCCGACGTTAAATTCAAACATAAAAATTGAACGAAATATTAAAATTCCTGTAA
This sequence comes from Corbicula japonica, assembly GCA_038501625.1. Taxonomy (NCBI): domain Eukaryota; kingdom Metazoa; phylum Mollusca; class Bivalvia; order Venerida; family Cyrenidae; genus Corbicula; species Corbicula japonica. The sequence continues at coordinate 50,581 of JAZAYU010001023.1, forward strand.
ATACGACAGAACAACAAGGCATCCTGGACTTGGAAATGACATCAGAAAGCATACCCGGCTGGATTTATCAGGTTTACTTTGTCTCCCAAACTAATTCGGTAAGCAAATCGGAGCGATGTGAGATAACTGAAAAGCCTGACCCATATCAGATGGTACCGGTTTATCAGGCAGAGCTAGGAATTCACTTCCGGAACCCGTTTTGTATTCACGCTCATTTCCTCGATGAACTGCATAGTTTATTTTTCTGGGACATCATCTTATCAAAAAAGTGTTTTAGTGAAATGGTAAAGAAGCTCGAATCTCGTTATTATTTGGAATTTTTAATGAAAATACTCTCAGGTCAACAATGTGAAACAATTTTAGTTCCGCCAATTAACTCTTTTATTGATACTTACGTTAATATAGGAATGGAAAATACGTCATTATCCCAGGTATGCAAGGATGGTCCTAAGTTCTGTTCTTCGCCTCGCCGTGAAGGACAACAGGATGACGGCTATGAACATATCTGCTTAATATGCCGATGGTTGAATGTCAGCATGGAGAACACTGTCGTATCACCTACGGCTACTGGAGTTGTTGGCACATATTTTAAAATTGTAAACAAAATACAAAATCATCAAGCTTCAGTCTTCGACCAACTTTGTCTCGCAAGGGTATGACCTAATATACATTGATAATATCACTTGCCTTTTATTGTCAACTGCGATTTTCTCGACGAGGTTTTGCTTTATTTTGATTGGAATACTGCAGAATCTGTGCGCCTTATAATAACTGTATATGAGCAGTGTTGAAAACAGTAATATATATCATTTAAATTTTCGTGTTTGAGACGTTCAGTATATTAATTAATAATAAGCGATTCTTCGCGATTAAATCATTTTTGTGAGGGATGTCAACAGATACCAAATATAAGATCCAAGTATCTGTTGAACGATCTAAACTGATATCCGGATATTACACTTTGTTATTAGTATTTTTTGTCGATTGTATGCCTGATTCAACTGTTGTTTCTATAGTCAGAATGAAATCGTCGTTCTCATAGACCTTGGCGCTTTAAATTGTTAATATTATAAATTTGAGAACAATAAAACATTTAATAAATAAATTAACAATAAATGAAACACTTATCAAAAGACAAAAGAAAAACATGCTTACATGTCGAGCAGATTTACTTGAAACGCAGTGAATTATAAATACATACGCAATTTAACAGAATTTAAGCAACCTTTATGAAAGCATCGCATTGTTGATTGTAAGGCATAACAAGTTATTTGTTTAGAACGTAGATGTGAAAAAAGTCAAGATCACGAGATCGAATAAAAAAGAAAAAAAAACATTTCAATGATTTTGTAGAATTCAACCAGACTACATCAAACATTTGCCTACAAGCCTGTGAACAGTCTCAACAAAACCGAATAAAAATACCTATATACTATAATATTTTAATACATTTCTAAAACTGTGTAGACTTTTATACGATACACCATGTCATAATCAATCGATCATCGCGCGGATACTCGCGCTTATTTTTGAATGCACACTGACAGCAGAAAGATTTTTTTGGCAAAATAAGAAATACATACAATTTAAAGTTTTATTTTTAAAAAATTACCGGATGGCAAATTAGATTCTGATCCCCGGTGATACAAACGGATATTTTGATATTCGTTGGCATCACTATTTTTGTAATATATGACGTCAATTAAAGCTACTAGTTTCAGGTAGTGGTGAGGTGATTAATCATAAAGTCGACGAATCATGACGAAACCTCAAATGACGTGATCGTCAACGATACAATCAGTTCGTCGATTATAGATGATGACGAAAATTTTTGATATGCACAAATCTTTTTACCAGAACAGCATGTTACTAAAACACGCAATTTTATTGGTTAGTTGACATTAAAATTAGCCAATCATTTGCATTAACACAAATTGCCATGTCGATAGTTGCAAGATGGCTGTCCGTTGACAGGGAAGTGTTTTAAAACAAGAAGAAGTCTTTTGTTGTGTAAATGACAGGCTTTTAATCCAGCATTTTATCATTAGAAAAAAATCTGAATTGAATCAGAGCGGCAGAGTCTATGTTGCCACTTTTTGGTAATATCTTTCTGTGCAATAAAAGTCATCGAGTTTAACTCGTTACTGTAGTACAACAACAACACGGATGTAGCAAGAATGAAACTAAACAAGTTTTAGCTTTCCAAAAAGCTAGTCGGTCATTAGCAAATACATTAAAAGAATAAGTAGGTATGTATTCGTTCATGTATTTACTTTTGGACCAATGTAAGTCAATGATATGGCCAGTTTTCTGTCGATCAAAGTCACACAGACTGTATCTGACAAACTATTTGTGAATGTAGTTGATGTTTCAAGTTTCAAGTTTATTTCCATATACATTTCTCTGTATGTACATGTACAAACATAAACAAGAGAACATATAAACATTGTACGAGTACAATTCTGTTACTTTAAAGCATGCAAGCAAAGTTGAACGGCTGATATTTGATTTATTGAAACATGAAGAAGACGTGAACCGGCAAAAGGCATCAATATAAATAATCATGTCTCTAGTAGACGTAATTTTTTTTCAGGACGTGTAGAAATAATTACGTTGTTTAAGCACCAGCGAATCTGATGAATATGTTACATTAACGAGAATGCTCAAAGAGGTACCATAGAACTTTCCACAACCGTTCACTATAGACCCCAAGAAGAGAACGCATAGATATATGCGGTTTTGAGAGGGAATATGGGAATCAAAATAAATCAATTCTTATTTCGTTAATAATGCATATATTCAAGGGCAAGTTTTGAACTTTATTACGGCGGAAGTTTTGTAACATAAATTAAATAGTTAAAGTTTCAATGATAAAAATACAGAAGCACGTTTAGAGTGGTTACCAAGTTTTTAATTCAAAACAATCGTTTAAGTTTTGTTTTCTTAAAATAGGTTAAAAGCTCAATTTGAAAACCACCGAAGACGAAAAATGTGAAAATATTACAGGCTCAGTTGCATTGAGCCTGTTAAAGACTTTAAAGCATATCAAAAACATAAAATACCGCATCGTAATTAGAGCTCCAACTTGGATATCAAAAGGACAGGGAAATAGATAGATCTAAAAAACATGGCAGTTTTTTGTGCAACAAGCTCAAAACGAGGAACATTTATGCAAATCTTTGAGAAAGAGCATAATACATGTATATAAATGTCCCTCTAAATGAGTAATTGCAAATAAAAGATAAAATGTAATGTTCATAACTAATGAAGAGATGGGTAGTCATCAAACCAACTAGGTTTAAACTCTCGCATCTCAGGTTATTTCAATAGTGCGCTCGTGAAATGCAAAAGTGTGTAATTATGGATTGAAAATATTTTTCAACAAACTTGACTAACTAAGTACTTGTAACTGAGGTAACGTGTCGCCATTTATCCTATAAATTGATATCAGACAAGTTCAATAAACAAAATCATTATTGATGCTTCCACGCTGAATGTGTAATCATAACCTCACGTGGCCATCCTAGTCGTTTATCTCTCTCGTCCGCAGCTTATTGATCGTATTGATGACTGTCTTTTAGCGTAGCTCCGCCCAATTGACTACACTTATGATATAAGATGAAAATATTGCCCATGCTGATCTCCTATGTTTACTTTAAACAATGGCCATGTCACATTCGCTAAACCTCCGGTATCTTCTGATAACATTCACCAAATTTGCACTGGAAATCGCAAACAAATGGCAAAATCGCTGATCCCTTTTTTTTACTGTAAACAATGATCACCTCACTTCGCTAAACTTCCGTTAACTTCTGAGAACATTCGCAACATTTGCACTGGAAAGCGCAAAAAGCAAAATCTCTCTTTAAAGGACAATATTTTGACAATTAAGCAAGTTCTGAGCATTCGTTTCCTCCTAAATGCTTGTTTAAAACATCTCCTCGTTTGCTATAAGCCTCTACTGTTTCACGACCGTATGTTTGGTGATTTATACCACCAAAAAGAATTTTTAAAAATTAACACATGGGAAGAAGTTTTCATCAATTTTCAAAGTCAATGCATGGACATGAGTTTTTTTTGAAACCCGCATAATGTCATCTAACATGGCATACACTGAAATTGACATCATTAAAACTAACAAACAAAAACAGGAAAATGTGCGAGAACCACCAATATTACATGTTTAAGTTCAGCATTCTAACGAAATTGTTGAAGATCAGAACAGTAAATTTAATAACTTGAGTCCCTGTCAGGCTGCTCATCCCCCCACCCTAGGACAGTGACGAAATTTTGTTGTTAAACTCTAGATTTTGGAATACATTTTTGGTTGAAAAACGTATGCTAATGACCGACTAGCTTTTTGTAAACTTTTGTTTACAGACAGCCTTTCCCGCAAAAGTCGGAGCGTGCTCGATTGGAAATTCCGACTTTTAGAACAGGGAGAACTCCAATCAAGTGCGTCGGAACTGTGTTCTGGCAGCGTTTTACCCATTCCATCGAAATAGGTGGTGTGAATGGAATCGGTCAGTGTTTTATACTGCACCAAACTGAAATTTTTTTAGATACTGTTTTTTTTGCCATAGAATAAGATAATGGTTACATTTCAGTACTATGCCAAGAATTTCACCAACATAAATACCAGAAATAGTGTTATTTTTCAGTACATTATAAATATTGCTTTTTGTTGACTGATCTAAACACTAAGAAAACTTAGTTGAACTATGAAGTATGGCTTATTAAGACCATTAGGAGTTCTTTAGACTTCAAAAGATATAATAAACATGCAATTATGTAACACTTTTTATAAAAAACCTATCATGATTCTGTTCCGACAGCCAATCTCACTCGTTTGGCAGATTCTTAGACTCTTTCTCCGTCGTTATCAGAAAATAAACGACTGTTGTAAACCAAAAACTAGAGGCCTCTGATTGGCTGCTGGATTACCTCAAGCCTTTCTCTGTATCTATTTAAAAAAAATTTCTCCAGCTTCTTATCAACTAAGCCTATTGCTCATTACAATAATTCAACATAACACTTGATTAAAGAGTAAATATAAACAATTTGTAAAAAAAAAGAAAAGAAGAGGTACAGCTTATACTGTATTAAACCAGCATCTAGAAGGTGTAAACGTCGCCCTGAACGACAGGATATGGCAAACAGTGTGCAGTATTTGTGCAACTCGAATGGTTAACATTTAAACCCCCGACGCACTACGCCAGCAGTGGTTACAAGCGTCGTAACAATACAGATACGGATCTCATCATAATATGCATTCCAAACATATGAATGGCAATAAATCAGTGACCGACATTTAAGTGGCATCAAATTGCTATCAGCAACTCTGCTGGGATAATGGTAAACATACATCTTGTAATGTGACTCCGAGTTCGTTGTATTTTTAAATCTAACACCAACTGGTGTTGTTAATCTCCAGCAGCAGTATGTACTTTACTTGCAAGCTTGGGGAATACCGCCTATTTTAATCCTCGAGGAAAGATAACTGAAGCTCGCTAAGGATTCTCTGGCGACTATAATCGCCAGACAAAATTGGTTTACTACTGTCGCTGTCTGCTGAAAGAACAGACATGCGCAGTGAAACAGTCAAGCAGATTCTGTGGAAGTGTCGGAATTTGATTCTGGCACAGTTCCGAAAGCCCAATCGAGCACGCCCGGATATTCATTAGTCTCTAAGAAAAAACATAAACGATGTCTTGCTTTTGACCAACAAAATCAATATAACGGATTGAATCTATTTCATATATGGGATCATCCTGAACAGTTGTTTGAATCAAATAAAGTAACAGTTCAATTTATACACAAATAATATTTTGCTATGAAGGTTTTCATCACGTGACTTTCTAAAAAAAGACGCATAACATTTTTTCTACACCCTGTAGAAAATACAACACACGTATGTTTATATAATTTAACATGTCGTTATATATCGGCTCAATTTCTGATTTGATGTTACTACAACGTCCAGATATTGTTTCATCAACATTTAGAAGACTTTTCTAGCAAATAGGGGGAACGGAATAGCATTCCCAAGCTCTAGACGGGCGGCTTTGTCTAAAGTGACCACGTCCGGTGCCGCTGTTAACCGGTGTTACCCTTCAAAGTTCAAGTTCGGTCCATTATAATATGTCGGTCATCAGGATGACCGACAATAAACAGCGAATTTTTACGGATTACTTTTGATTTGAGCAAGTGTACTAAGCATTATGATGTAAAAAGGATCAAAGCTTAGTTTGGATAACTTACAGACATGTTAAATAGGATAGTAATGTAATTTCTACTCTATCTTTAAATATTAATCTTGAATTCGGACCAGGGATGGGAGGAACTCACCAAAACACGTCTTGTTCTTTCCGTTGCTGGATGCCAACCCCGGCCTTGTTTAATGCCTACTCATTTCCCGCCATCGATGTCGTCACAAAACCCCCTACTGTACTATATGGGTATTACTGTATAGATTGTAACACTGTATCGATCACAACACTCCTCCCAACTTTATTTTGAAGGTCTTGGACGGGTCTTTACTGAAGTACTGGAGTTAGGCGGGAAATCACTAGCTGGTACATATGACTGAAAGTCATATGTAAAACATATCTTGAATGTGGCTGAAAGCCATTAAGTGTGGCTGAAAGCCACTGAAAACTGACATCTTAAACATACTACGGCTGTATTTTAACTTCAATGTTTAAGAAGTGTTTCTGCAAGTAGCATTAAGACTTCTTTAAAACTGTAGATCTATTTTAAAAGACTGCAAACTTTAAAACAGCTTAAAAACTGTAAACTTTATTTAATAAACTTTAAAACTGTATTTAAAAACTGTAAACTTTAAAACTGTAATGACATAAAGTCAGACTAAAAAGTTCTCACTGGACTGACTGAAAGTCATTGAGATCTTTACTATGCCAGACTGAAAGTCCTTAATGCTTAAGTAGTATCCCTCTTCTCTTTCAACTGGCATCTGTAAAGCTGAATCCCCAACAAGATGGCTGATCAGTGGACCCATCTGGCTCTGATACACTTCGAACAATGTCATACCATCACTGAAAGTGACGATATCAATTTTCTAAAATGTGGTCTTGAAAAGCCTATTCCTCAGCAGTGTCCCCTGTTTCCTTTTCCGGGAGTCGATGTCAATAATTTTCGTTCTCTTATTCAGTATCCAACATGGCTACATAAGCTGAGCATGCCGTAAGTGAGACTGGAATACGCGACTGTCACAACACTTCTCCCCCCGACTTTATAATGAAAGCCTTCAGTTCATTCAGGAGAATTCTGTGAAAAACCCGAATCAGTCACTTCAGAACTCTTTAATACTGAAACTGACTTCAGAAATCGCCTTCTGGATGTGACCTAACTCACTATGATGCAACCAAAAGTCGCCCGGATGTGATGTGACTGTAAGTCACCTTAATGGAACTAGATGCAACTGGAAGTTGCCTTTATGTGACTTGGAGCCACCCAAACACGACGAGAGTCGCCCTTATGTGACAAGAAGTCACCTGAATAATGGGACAACAAGTCTACCAGAGGCAATGGGAATGAATCCTTCACTTTGACATTGTTAAGTGCCCTATAATCCATACCTCACGGATCCATCTCGTCTTTGAATCAACACCGAAGAAGAGGCCCCGTCAGATATTGACTTCTGTATAACCCCAGCATCTAACATTTTCTTGAGACGTTCTACTTCATCGCCTGCAAAACCAGCTGCAAGCTGGCGTCCACCTCCCAAATCACCAGCCTGGTCTTTAAAAGGCTGTCTTTAATGTTAGATGCTCTGTTGAAAGGTTATATACCTTCCGAAGATGCTCCGGTATTATATCTGATGACATAGGACTGAAAGTCTCATCCTGCTGAAGCTCACCTTTTTGACTCTCTTTCTTTATGGAGCAACAACTGACATCACCTTCTAGGTTACTGGAAGTAACCATATCCCCTTCTAGGTTACTGGAAGTAACCATATTCCCTTCTAGGTTACTGGAAGTAACCCCATCCCCCAAGGATTTCTTTCACTTCTGTGGCTGTACCAATGATACTCCCCTACTCCCATTTTGAAATTGTCTGTTGGGTTAACCAGCTCTCGACATCAGCAGTTTTAGTTCATCCACTGGCTTTATGTAGTAATTTCCAAGGTCAGCGCTCATCTTACACTTTTATGCGAACAACTGAACTTGGCGGAATGACTACCCTTCTGGTATCTGATACCCTAGCCACCACTGGCTTGCTATCCTCAAAGCTTGTGGACAATGGTATCCTTTCCCATTAACTATCATCGGTGCAATAGGTCATGTCCTTATAGCATATCATCTGTAATCGGTGAAACCCTTTCACGAAAGGACTGGGTTCCCAACTATAACCTTTCTGGGCTTCTTTATCAGCCTTTCATAAACCTGATGAGAAAGAATGGTTCTTTCTGCACCGGAATCAACTGTTGCTTTGACCTTAATATCACCAACCTTTATGTCGACAAATGATGATCCTGCTCAAACCTGATGAATTCCTACCACGATATCTTTATCAGTGTCATCATTGAAATATGAACTAGTACTGCCCTGCTGATCCTTATGAGAGTTAAATTGTGGCTCTGTATCTGTAGGTTTGTTTTCTTCACTTGGACTGAAAGCCCTCTCACCCACAACTGAAAGATCTTCTGAAAGCTTACTTCATGGGACCGTAACACTTGTTTCTCAGTCGGACCTCTTACTTCCTCTATCAGCTAACTTCCTGTATGGGACTGTGCTACAAGTTTCCCAACTGGATAAATTGCATTATCCAGTTCGCTAACCGCATGGGAAGATAACACATCCACCACTGTAGAGGCATCTTTAGCTGTTGCAGACATAACTGTACGTGGTACAGTTCCCTCCTCTAGGCAGGCTATTTCCTCCTTTAATGGGTTCGCTTTATGGAAACTATTACTTTCCCCCACTAAATTCAACGATCCCTCCGGCAACCTGTAAACTTTATCTAGAGAAGTTCCTCCACTTGTCTGCTGCCCAACTGATTTAGGACTGCAAGTCCCAGTGTCAACTCCTTCATCCCTACATCTTTTTCGAGGAAATCATTTTGGACACATAATTGCTTGGGCCTGGCTGTGTGGCCTGTAAGGCTGGCTCTTTTTCCTTTCAATCTTACTTGGGGTTTTCCTCACCTGCTTTCTTTTCCATCCATTTCTTATAATGAAGACAATCTCGTTTAACATGACCATCCTTTTTACAGACGAAACACTGCATTGCAGAACTGGAAGTCTGCTTTTGTTCTTTCTGTTGTTCTTCAAAAGCGTCTTCTGCCTTCTGAAGCTTCTTTATAAATTTCTCTAAAGCTTTCTCTATGAGCTGTTCCACTCTTGCTTCAGATACCGCTCCAACTGCATTCACAGATACGTCATCCTGACCACTCCTGCGACCCGAGTGTTTCTTGCCATCTACTGCCTGAGTGATATACTGGTACTGTTTCACCAGGTTTAATGCAACCTCCATACTCTTTGGATTCACAAAGCATGTCTGCTTTGCCGCCTCTTTATTCAAGCATCCTTGACAGAACTTGGATATTGCCTCCTGCCTTCTGTGAGACTCTGGAAGGTCTCTGAAAGCTGGTGTTGCCAGTGTCAAAACTCTGTCTGCCCAATCTTCAAGAGATTCTCCTTGATTTTGTGATGCTTGTCGGAACTTCACTCTTGCAGTTTCCGATAACTCTTGCGCACCGAAACGTGCTTCGAGCTTTCTCATTATCTGGCGGAAGCTGTATCTATCGCCCATGGAAGTAGTGATTGTGAAGAAATCCAAAGCTTTTCCTTCAAGGCTCCAATTCAAATAATCTCGACATTCCCCTTCTGACCAATTCAAGACTGTCATGTAACTTTCAAATCTTTGTTTAAATGAAAGCCAGCTTGTTTTTCCTTCGAAGTGGAGATTTTTTGGCAGCCTGCTTGGGTCGCCCCTCTTTTCGCTTGGTTTGTATCTCGGCACATATTCCTCATCTTCCGAAGTACTGTCATAGTAATATTGAAACTGTCTGATCTTAGATTTGGTCCTTTTGTGTTCCCTTCGTGATCTTGACCTTGATCGACTCCTTTATCTTGATCCCTCACTGGAGCTGCTTTGCTTTCGCCTCTGCTTTTTCTTATGAATTTCGGACTTCTTTCCTAATTTCGAAGACCCTACTTTCTCCCCCTTTTTATCTTTTTATTTACAGGAGATCGTGAATAAGATCTGGATCTGGAACTTCTTGAACTTTGCGATTCTGAAATCTGTTCTTCATCACTCTCAGAGTCTGTTTGCTTATGATGTTTTCGCGATCTATGTTTATGTCTTGAACGATTAACATCATCTTTGTTATTACTCTTATGTGAAAGCGCAGCTCAGTCTTTCTTCTTTGTATCTGGGCTAGAAGTTCGTAGTTTAGGACTGAAAGCCCTATGTTTTGGTCTAGCTCCACCGAATGCGGTATCCGCCTTTTCAACCTTACGAGTGGGTACGTCCGGTAGATCAGATGCTGATATGTCCAGATCAGAAGTGGCTGGTTCACGACATGTCTTCATTATTTCTGCTATAAATGCAGCCCAGTCTGTTGGTGTCATCGTGATTGGTGCTGTTGGTAATCCCAATAGATTTGGTGTTGGAGATGGATTTAGTACAGCAGATGGGCGTGATATAGGATCATGTACAGAAGAAACTGTTTTTACCGAAGTAGGTGTTAATACTGTTTCCCTTGGACTGGACGCAGACGCTGAAAGCGTCTTTACGTTGGCCTTTGTTGCAATAGGAGTACTCGGTGGCTTGCTCACAACCGGATGAACACCAGGTCCTTTTGTTGGGACTGTAAAATCAATCGCCTTTAATGTTTCTTCCTTTAGTTCCCCAGTGAAAATCATAGCCAGAGTTTCCTTTGTTATCACGTGATACTTCTCTCGCTGCATCATGATTTTCTCTACTCTGCTTTCTCCTATACCTGGGATGGCTTTTAACTCTTCCTTTGAAGCCGTATTTATGTTGATTACCATCTTTGGTCTTTATGTCAATGTCGTCAAAGGTCAAGTATATAAATAATTTACTGAAAGCAAATTATTTTGAATATTGCAATTTACTGAAAGCAAAGTACAATATTAAACAGGAACACTTTACTGAAAGCAAAGTTTTATTATTGCATTTTACTAAAAACAAATGACATTAAAACCGAACGTACGTGTTATTGGCAGTCTTTATCTTATTATCAAAATTTCAATATGCACTTTTACTGAAAGTAATTTGCATTTTAATTCTGATACTTTATAATGTAACTTCAGAAAATATATATATAACCAAGCAAATTTATTTTAAAGAAACACTATTGTTTTTTACAATACCGTATGTGTCGCTTTAGACTGTAGGCATTCTTGGCTTCCACACTGGATATATATATTTCTCTGGGATCTGAAACAGGTTTTGCTACCCTATCAAGAAGTTACCTTACCACTGGAAATGGTTTACATTACCACTGAAAATGGTTTAGACTGCAAGTGAATTTACCACTGAAAGTGGTCTGTCATTCAACCACTGAAAATGGTTAAAAGCTGGTTGTTCCTCTTTCCAGTTCGAATCCTGATATTCTGGTCTCGAATCCCGAATACCTATGTTAGGCAAACTGTCATTTCTCCTTATTGCCGGACCGGCACATGACTTTTAGTCACACCAAATGAAATGCAATTTTCACCGTAAATTCAACAGGTGCTGAGCTATTTCCGATTTACCTCGTCGCCAATAATGTAATTTCTACTCTTTAAATATTAATCTTGAATTCGGACCAGGGATGGGAGGAACTCACCAAAAACACGTCTTGTTCTTTCCGTTACTGGATGCCAACCCCGGCCTTGTCTAATGCCTACTCATTTCCCGCCATCGATGTCGTCACAAAACCCCCTACTGTACTATATGGGTATTACTGTATAGATCGTTACACTGTATCGATCACAACACCATGCAAAAGGCATGGATGGAATGTGTCAGGAAGTAAACTCGTTCTGGATAATAAACAATTAAACATTCAGACTGGATGAACAAGAGAGTTGCCATGGCTGCCACAGTGTGTCAGAATAGCAATGTTGTTTTTGTATTTATTCAAAATGAAACAACTTGCATATCTGCATCTCCTTGGTAGCTTATACCAGCCAGGTCACATCTGTAGACTGATAGAAGATTGCCAGACATTTGATATTTTGAATAAGAATCAACACTTCATCTCTTCAGGCTGATAATATAGTAATTTTAAAATCTATAACTATATATTTTTGTTAATTAAAAAAAATTCAATATTCAAGTGAATCCATTGGCCAATATGACTACATGTAGTCTCAATAATTCGACTGCAAGCACAGACCTATTATCATACGGACGTTTTCGTTGTCTGTACTTTACGTCTCAAGCAGTTACGATCAAAACTGTGGTGGAAATCGACCCGATTTAAATTCTTTTTTTTCACTCCCACATGAAAATTTCAACACTGGTATGTCAAATATCGTTGTAAAGCATAAATAATGATAAAAGTAACAATAAAATGAACGAATAATCCACAAAATAACTTGTTAAACCTACCACAGCATATGCCGTTTACACGGTGAAAATTATCGATAAACGCGAGTCAGATAAACCTTATGCAGTGCAATCGACATGGGTGGAGGTTTAAAACAATTTTGCATAAAAAACGAAAACGGTACTAATAAAGGATTACATATATTGAATCTACTTGAATGTGGCTTCTCAGGTATGTATTTTTTTTTAAATCAATGTAGTTTAAGATGCTTTATGAAGCCGGCAAAATATTGAAAAGTTGCGATTCATTTTCCGATCGGCGGCATATAGAAATAGAAGGAAAATTTTCCGCATTGATTTGAATAGTAACTGGGTTGTACGCGAAGGGCAAATATCGCATATATAGAAAAGCCCTTGTCGCGTACAAATAGTTGTGCTAGACTACATGAGGCCCAATAACAAGGCCAATATGAATTCACTTGATAAAAATTTATAATATATTTATGTAACTAGTAATATTTAAAAAAATAGTTCAGAAAGGCATAAGTAAATTAATCGACTTTAATCGATGATCGGTCATGAAGGAAGCCGATTAATCGATTAAATTTTTCTCGTCCGATTCCAATCAATAGTTTCAGGCATTAAGTACGACTCACGTTTATTCATAAAATAAGTAATAGCGAGTTGTGTTGAATCTTTCCAAGGGTTATAAACTTATATTTTTCCTTATATCATACATTCTGATACAACTGAAGACCTATATTTATTAATTGAAGTCAATTATCCAGATAAGAATAAATTACAAGTTGTATGATGTAGTCAATTATTTTATGCGAATAGTGCTATATTCTTTTTCTAGTCGATAACATTAGACATACTCTCGCAAAAATGGACAACATAAATGGCAGTTATCTCCCAAAGGTGAAAGCTATTTAATTGATGGACAAATTTGAAGTTTAATTAGGCAAAAATAAGAACTCAGCTGTGAAATATTCTCGACACTGTTTCGGTAATAATATGTAACATGATGTTATAAGAGAAATAGGAGACACCAGGGCTTATTATAATACTTAAAAGCATTTTCGGAATTGAGACTGTGACAGTAATTTAACTGGTGGCAATTACAACTTGATTAAAACTAACTTTATTACAAACATAGATACGTTAGAACATACAGATTTCCTAAAACAATCAAGCACTCGTTAGTAGACAGAATAGTTACTAGTATTGCGAGTTCGATAGGAGGTGGCATTTTGGAATTTCCTGACGTCATTAATTTGTGTCATCACTCATTAGCATAGCTAATTAGTGCTAATAGCGGAATGGACCTTTGACGTAATCGTGGAGCAATATGCTTTAACATGTCAAAGGAACGGCAGACTTTATCATCCTGTCGCGAAATACCTAATGTTATTATTAAGGAAGAGTCGTGAAGTATTGCTACAAATATACGGACGGGATAACCGTAGCGCATAACCCGATTACGTCATAAGGATTGCTAGGCTCCAGACGCAGCGAAGATATTCTGTGAATCTCGTTAATTCTTACTACTACGAAATCCAATATTTAAAGGAAGAATAAGAGATGCAAGTTTTATCGCCGATACTCGGATCTAATTTAGAAATATAGGAGCAGTTTAAAAACCATCTCTAAATTGAAAAAGAAAGGTTACCGACATGACATTTTACAGCGCTCTGCAGGCCAAGTGATTAACCCATTTACAGTTGATCATTATGCTTACCTTCTTGGTTGCACGACGGTGGCAGGGGTTTAAGAGTTTATGAAGGTTTATTGGGAAATCATTTCTTAAATAACCTAGAAGCTCGATTTGTTTCTTTTATTCCTGTCATCGTGTTCTTGCTGATTTTACTCTAGGAGCTCTGGTCTCGGTAAGAGCATTGAGTACCCGCCCTTTCGCTTTACAATGCTATTAGCTTCTTATGTTTTATATGTGTGCGTGCTTTTGCATGCAACATTGTTGAGCCGATGGGTTGGTTGGAGTTATTTCCCCAAGACAACATGTACTTGTTTTGCGGTACGAGAACCTGTTGCGGCAAGTGTGAGGTTGGTGCACCCTAGAACCTGGTTTAAACCCCCCAGTTGCAATTTGTTTTGCCACTGACCGTTCCAAGGCGGTATCCCTAAAGGTTCTCTTTTTCGTTTATTGTTTGTGGCGTCCTATTTGAATTGACATACTTATAACAAACATGCTCTCTCTTCCTCGTTTCATTTTCGCTACGTCGGGAGGCTGTGTTTTGTGAGTGTGGTAATTCCTGATATGCATATATTACTATTATTAAAGATAAATAAAAAGATTTGAATGTGAATTATAAATTGCTTTTGTTTTCTTTTCAGAAGTGTTACATAGCATTGTGTAGACCAGGAGAGTTAGGAGTGGCGAAAAAATGCTTTAACCCAATCTCAGAGGTCTATGGGCGTATTACCATTATGTGGATAAAAACCATCTTCAACGCAAAGGATCGCGCCTATATTTTTGACGGAATCATGACAAGTATACGTGATTCGATTTATGGCTTACCGAATGTTAGCACAACATTTTACATATACCAAGAAACATTTCAGTCTACTAAATATTGTCAAATAACAGAATTTCATTTCAATACTTATAATTTTACTGAATATCGCACGTTGGAAAGAGACATTGTAATTGTTATAGATGTTTTTCTTATAAAAGCGTATTCTTTCGCAAATAGCTCATCAAACTTTGCTAGTTTCAACATATCAACAGATCCAATGTACTGTCCTTCATCATCCGATGTGATACAGAATGTCTCAAGAAAGGATGATTTAAGCATATTTCAAACGATACGAAAATGGTTTGCTGCTGCAATAGTTTGTGTTTTTACCCTTGTGCTATCCGGTCTTTATTTCAAAAACAACCGACAACAACTATAACAAACTTATTATTAATGCATTGCTGAAACACCTTTACCATAAAACTATAGGCAATGATAGCCAACACGCTACAACAATGACACGTTAGCATTATCTTATTCCTTTCAGTCTATAATGTCATAACGCCTTTACCATTAATCTGTAGGCTATGTTAAAATCTTTCTCATAAATAATCTTTTGAAGAACCGCACAAAAATAAAGCATGTATTTTGAGTTTCTCTAATAATATATCCATATATTGATGAAGCTATCGCAGAGTTCGAGGACTACAGGCTTGTGCAGGATTCAAACAAAACAATAATGCAATGCTTACAGAGACAGGATGAACTTAACAAAAAACCGACAGGAAGAAACAAGCGACAAGGTAGAAGAAATAGCGAAACAATGCAGAGCGGTAGAACTTTTGAAACACGAACTAAGTGATATACAGCATTACCTTCTGTCATGTAATAAGAAAATATTTATATAAAATGTTCAGTTCTTGTAGATGCTATTAATTAATATTTTAAGATGTTTATTTATTTCAGAGTTTTATTTTTACCATGGGAAAGGCCTTTCTGATTATCAAAACAGAATAGTATTATTGGAAAAAGACATACGTATGACAGGTAGCTTGTGAAAATATACTAGCCCCAGGGCATCTCGTATTTTTGTATTTCACATTCGGTTAATATTTTATTCTTGAAGCTACACATGTCCTTAGTAAAGAAAGAAGAACAAGTTTGAGTCTAGGGGCTGGGATAAACGTATTATTGTAGAACTAGAATATTTTATATTCAAAAGGAAAACATGTTTTAGAAAAATTTGGTGAGGTTATTACGACAACTGCTAAGAGCTATAAAGCAATAAAATACATATGGAACTTTACCAGTGTTCATTTTATCACATCGTTATGACTATCAAAGTTTTAAGTACTTCGCCACAAGCGCGGGTTTTGAGACCGATAAACAGAATATCAACTTTAAGAAGTTGTAACGATACATCGCAGACGTAATAAACACCATACGTCATGCCGAACATACAATTGCCATATCACAACGCAGAAGAAACGGTCCCTATAAGTTACGCAGGAGATATTTATTCAGTAAACTGATTATATATTCTATACTCGGCCAAAACAGGTCTGCTCACTCAGACTTTTTAAATAACTTTTTTAACTTCATAAAACACAACACAGAGACACATATCAAATAAATCAGCAAAACAAAGTTAACCATGTACAAAAATCAGAAATAAAATCCGATCCATACTTTATAAGAAAATTCATTGTTAAAGTTACCGCGGGTTACTACACAAACGTTGCAAAAATCTCTAAAAGAATAGAGTCAATCCACCACGATGAATCCGGCATTCTTCCAAGCGAATTCTCATGGAATTCACCAGCCGACGAAATTTCAATTGTGGAAAAAGGTTCCATTCGTGAACAAGAATACCGGGTAGATCAACTAGCAGACCAGCTGCAAGTGCTCTTTCTTCTCTAGAAAGACGTCTTGGCGGCCAGTGTGGTCCGACATTTGCCATGACGGTCAAATTACATGAAAACCTTCCTTGGTGTCCGTGTGAAATAAATTAATTTGATTGTGTTTTGCTTACCGGTAAATAGGATTGGATGTTGACAACATTGGTTGGATATTTTTATACACTTAATACCTTTGATGCTTTTATTCATTAATACAGAATGGAAACTGTTCGTCACTGTCACATTAACTGTCATACCTTTAGAACAATGAGCGAGACAATTAGACACTTAATTAATAAGAACTTAGGTTTGAAGGTTATTCTGGAATTAGCTTGGTATTAACTGTTGATTACTTCTTGTTGCTAGCATCACAGTGCATGCTCATAATTGTATAAAACAGACGCCAATGATTGCATAGATTTTATACCTCTATCTCGATTCAGCAGATTTTGCCACTTTTGACTTTTGACCCCTGTTATACTCAAACTGATATTTCTCAATTACTTACCAACCGATTTTAATTACGTTTTTTTGTCTTTCAATCCGCAAACAGTTAATTTTGATAATGTATTTATACCAGTTATTTCCTATATTATAAAATTTGCCCCAAAGGACACATGTGTCCTAAACATTGTTGGTGGGTATATTTGATCGTTTTTCAAGAAGTTGCTTCAATCTTATGACAAATTTGTACCACAGTAAAACTTCAAGGTGTATGACAAATTGTACCCAAATTTGATTGAAATTCTACAGAGTTTCAATATAAATAAAACCCATTGAAAACATATGCACTTTAACGAGGTCTTGATGGCGAAAGAAAGAAAATGGTTCGCTATCAGAGAGCCACAGGACCCGTATCAGATTTCATTCAAAGATTTGTGACTAATAAAACAAATTTGTACATGGTAAGAGTTAAAACAAGCATTCTCTACAAGGTTCTCAGAAATTCAATATACCCACGAAGTGGCCTATTTATTTCGGAATGTAAAACATCCACAATAAAAATACAGGTGAAAACATACATGCATGCGTAGATCGGTTGCTATCTTTTAATGAGCAGAAGATCTTTTGTAACACCGAACCGAGGTCCGATTGAGCAAAAACCTCGAGACATTATTAAAGTCAAGTTAAAGGCCATTTTATTGACGGTTTAAAGGAGTAATTTTTATAAAGGAATGTCATGCGTTCAACTACTTTAGACGCTGCTATTAAATCAGCTGCAAATGATTTTTAACAAACAAGGCCGCAAAAAGTTCAGAATTGTCTCAATGTAAGTCACTTTTATTTATTGGTTTAGACAACGTCAAAAAATGTACACTCAGGGCTGAAGATTATAAAACTGAGATTAGAAACTAGTCTCAAATCTCATGCATTGATTAGTTGAAATGGCAACTGGTCGCCATTTCAGCCAATTAGATGCTTGAGATTTAAGACTGGTTTTCATGCTCAGTTTTATAAATTGGGACACAGTTGAAAACAATAACTTGACCGAAATTCCAAGAGAAAACTGTAATTTAGAACAAATAATGTTATAGATGAAAATCGAATACTTGAACGCCAACGAACAAGAAAATATGAAATATTGGAAGGGTAATTTAAACTGCAGGAATTGTGTTAATTTATGATATTTATAAAGTGATTGCAAAAGTTAATTGAACAAAGTGTAATCATTAAATTAATCCATTCCTGTCATAATGAAGTGGATGGTATGGAAAATGGTTTGTTAACACATTGTATATCGCCTTTAGCGAGTATTTCAAATTCATGTAGAATCAGAGTAGGGAACACGTGCAGATTAATGGGTTGAAGTTCCATTAATACACCTAAGCATCTTCAACTTATCCTTTTTATTTAAACAGAAAAGCAGGTTAAAAATCACAATATTTATTTACAGTCAGTTGACCAGACTTCTTAACATGTAGACCGTTAAGTAGAGCTTCCTTTCAAAAGGTGTTTTAGGCAAAGATGAATGTTTTGTTGTATCAAACATGGGCATAAGGGCAATTTTAGACAGAGACTTGTTATATTGTAAGGCTGTATTTTGATCTTGAGTGCCTCTGTGTATATGATACATATGTCTCCTTAGATTTACATCAATTAAGGCTTTAAGTTTAGGATTCAGAAAAACAACTTTATTAAACCTCAATGTGAACGCATAGTTTGAGGCTAATGATACAAAAGTAGTAAATTCGAAGAATAAAAGCCAAGAAATATTGAAGATAGCTATCTAAGAACCATGCTTTATGGTAGCAAATCATTATTCAAATTAAATAAGCATTGGCAATTTCCTGTTAGATTGTTAATATATTGCTCGAAAAATACACTCAACAAAAGTTCTTATTGGTCACTTTTTGTCCGTATTTTTATATTAGAAAGACATTGAATTCACTGTTCATTTATGATCATATGCCAATAACAGTCTTCAACTTAAGTTTTAATCTTGCAATAATTGACTTCGGAACAGTTTGGCGAGAGTTATCCTTAATTTTGCTAAAAATGCATTTTTTGCATAAAAAGGTCAAGCGAACAGAAATTTGCTCCTAATTTCTTGTTTTGTTTTAATAGGACCCCTCATTAGTAGGAAAAACATAAAACCTTATTAATCAACAGCACATTTATTTAAATAAATCCCTTTCAAAGTATCCAATTTTAAAATTACCTTCCTTTCAATTAAAGACTGTTCTAATTTTGACCCTGCGGTGTTAGGAAATGGTATTGGATTCATTGAAGAAAGCAATCAATAAATATGAAAAAGACATTAGATAATTGATTTCAAGACAAAACAGCTCTTTCCACAACCTCTCTTGACGTAGGGAAGAAACGAAACTAGCATACATTGTAAACATATACAATTGATGACCAATTAGAACTTTGGCTGAGTGTATAGTGAAAGCGAGGGTGTCCCGTACCAACAGTATACTAAATAGATGCTAAGGTCATCTTTTTAGTTCACAGTTACACCCTTACTAGTTTAAGTTTACAAAAAACTGATTCTGATTTCTGAAATGTGTCACAATAGCGTTGTTTGTGCTGTGTTGTTTCTCCCCGTACATTTAATCAGTGGTGTTATCAATTCTATAACCAGGCTCATTCAAACCGAGCCTGCATTATTTTTATATTTGTATGTGGCTTTCAAAGTTTTCGTTGTAATTTTTTTCTTTTTTTTAAATTTGTGGCACGAAAGGTGAAAATAATTAAGAACATTTTCATGTTATTTCTATAAAACGTGCCCTTTATGATTATACAAGATTAACACTTCTCTTTGTTAACATCTCAAAGAAACGGTAGCGCCTTGTCATTAAGCTAATAACCTCTTTTCTTTTGATTATCATCTCTATCAAAAGGTTACTGGTCTCGCCGCAGGTCTATTCAATTTCTTATTTTCTCAATATCTTTTTTGTTTTAGAAAGGAATTGATTTGTAAATTAATAGGGATATATTAAAAGGAAATTTTCATTTCTCATAGATATTATTCATTAAGATTTTAAGATGTTTTATTTAGTTGTGATTTTAGTTCCTAACCTAGGTAAAGACTCTGTATGATTAAAATATCATAATGACAAAAGACATACGTATAACAGGTATCTTGTAAAATATTGTAGCTGTAGGTCGTTTCTTTTCATGATATATATCTCTTATTATATTGTATTCCGGATTATTATGTTAAGCAAATTCATACAATATGTTTTGATTAGTTTTCACCTATTGCATCGCAACATAATGCAATATTTCCAATACTTTTCTCTATGCTCTAAAACCCGCCTTTCACTGAAATAGATGAATGGAAAAGAGAAACAGAGCTTCTTATGTTCTTTTACAAAAAAAATCAGAACCCGAGGTTTTTGCCACAAAGGGTTTAGAAATTCGTAAGGTGAAAGTGGTGAACTATAATTGCCTCGCTGAATTTCTGCAGTAGTTTGGCCATTTTTATGCCCATTAGGTAGGTTTGTTCTAAATGATGTTGACCGAAGTGACTTTCTAACGAGCAAACCTTTTTATATCAGATGCCAGAATGGAAAAGCAATATTGATTTGAAAGGTTGATATAAAGTATATTGACTTCAAACGAGACAACGCTAGATAGGATCTTTACAGGTTTTCACTGCATTACCTACCTTGAACTGGTAACTTGTTGAGATTAGGTGTAAATGCACAGGTTATATAAATATATGACAACGTGAACAGATTTTAACGTTTAATTTTTTTTTGAGGCCCCTTACGGGTAACCCCGTTTATTCACTTTCACTTGCATATACAATATTACATCAATACATATTTTCATAATTTCCAATATAAATTAACATTCAAATATGTTATATATAATTTGTTATTTTGATTTAACGGTATTAATAACATATACAAAATATTTATATTGCAAGCTAAGTGATTTTGGTGTGGAGTCTCCCTATCGGGTAAAGTCTTGTTAAAAAAATATATGTTTAAATAAGTACAAGTGATTACAAAAAGAAATAAAAAATGAAGAAAAAAAAAAGGAATAGTTTGGTCATTTCCAGTGTACCAGGTAAAAAGATTAGTTGTAGAAGGACCATTTTATTTGGTGCCTTTCAAGTTTGTTTTTTAAGAAAGCTACTTCTTTTTCTACTTCTATTCTAGAGTTCAGAAATGAAATAAAATGTTCGAAATTTGGAACACTTTTCTTAATTTTCATTTTAAAAATATAATATTTGCATGCAATTATAATATAGTTTATGCTGTTGTCTTTTATTGTTTGGTTCATAATACCTAAACTAATATTTTCCAGATTAAAAGATACAGGTGCTCCTTTTGTATTTATTAGAGACTGTAATTGTGACCATAAGTGTTGACTATAGGGACAGTTCCAAAACAGGTGCTCATTTGTTTCAATATGAGTGTTACAAAAATCACATGATTGCGAGATAGTAAGATTACATTTATAAAGATACTTATTTGTGGGTAATATTCTACGTAAATACTTATACTGAAAATTTCTGAATACCGTATCAATACTTGATATAAATATGTTGGAGTAAACTTTTCCCAATTAATATTTTTATTTTGTAAAATGGTTTCCCATTTATTTTCAGATTTCACTGGTTCATTTTGTTTATTTTGAGTAGAATATCATAAAACAATTTATTTGGAGTTTTAGATATACTCAGTTT
This sequence comes from Corbicula japonica, assembly GCA_038501625.1. Classification (NCBI taxonomy): domain Eukaryota; kingdom Metazoa; phylum Mollusca; class Bivalvia; order Venerida; family Cyrenidae; genus Corbicula; species Corbicula japonica. The sequence goes on from JAZAYU010001023.1 coordinate 72,620, forward strand.
TTCGAGTAAGTAATTTTTTCTCAAGCTCGTTAAAAAGGTCTGGTCTAACTTTTTAATATAACAAAGTGGAATACTTTTTATTATCTTGTGGTATTCTAGAAATTCTTTGTTTTCTAAATTGAACAAAAACTTCATTAAATGTCTAAAACTGCTTTTTACGAAAATCATAAAAGTGTTCTATAAATTTTATACCCTTATTATACATGTTTTTGTTGAAAATTGTACCAAAATCATTTTTTATTTGTGAATTATTCCATAATATATGTTGTTCTATTTTCTTATTCGTTTTTTTTTTACAGCTGACCGAAATTTCGCGCCATGCTGTTAGAATGTTAGCCAGGAATATATGTTTTTTGAACATTAGTTTTATGTCTTTTGCATTCAAATTACATTCAAAAATAAGATTTCCTCCATATTTATTAAGAACATTAGAGTAGAAATTTTTCCTCTGTCCTTTGTTTTCTTCATTTAATAATCTTTTTACCCAGCATGCCTTTATTGAAGTTAAGAAACATTTTATATCTGTAACTTTTAAGCCACCATTTTCATATTTTTTTTTACAATTTCTTTTCGTTTAATTTTATCTGGTTTTCCATCCCACAAGAATGTAAACAATGCTTGATTTATCTCTGAAATAATCTTTTCTGTCGGATTTTCTATCACCGTAAAGGGATATATGAGTTTTGTTAATGCGAATGTTTTAATTACGGTCACTTTACCAAGAAGTGTTAGCTTTCTATGTTGCCATTGTTTAAGACAGTTTTTTTAATTCTAGAATTTTAGGTTCTAAATTATTATTTACATTTTGCTCTCTGTTATTATAAAACGTAATTCCTAAGGTCCTTGCATGACTCGAGGTCCATATAAAATTTTTGTCTGCTGCAAATTTTATATTTGATTTATTTAATGTTCCTACTCTTAATATTGTTGATTTAGATGTGTTAAGTTTCAAACCCGAGATGTTTTCAAAATCTGATATTACATTAATTAATCTTTCAAAGGATTGTTTTCCCCCATCATTATCAAAAGTCACATCGTCAGCAAATAAAGTCTGTTTTATTTCGTTATTATTTATTTTTATACCTTTAATTATTTTATCTTCGTGTATTGTATGTGACAAAAATTCGATACATATTATAAATAGCGAGGACGATAAAGGACAACCTTGTCGAACTCCTCTCTCTATTGAAAAAAGTCTGATATAAAACCATTGTTGATTACTGCATTTTTAGCATTTTCTGGACGAATTATGGGTCATAATATATTATTACTATGTAACTATTACTTGATTATCTTTACTATAGTACAACTAGTCCGGCCGAAGGGGAATTTAGGCCCGGCTTTAAATAGAGGTTTATAGCGAATGTTGAGTACCATGTGGCCCGGCTTTATATATAGATCGTTGAGTACTGAACGGGAACCATGTTGTATGTACAACAGTACGGTTTTACCCAAGGAAATCTTATTAGTAAGAGGGAAGATGTCAACTTATTTTTTATGTTGCTTGATTATGTGGACTTTTATTGTTAAATTATGTCGTAGGTTATGTATGCAAAAGTTTTATGTTTATATATAAACAAAATATTAACATGACCAAGATGCAATTCCATGTAGGTTTAGTCAGATAATTGATTGTTGTGATTTCTCGTGATAACCTTGAACTGACCCGTCTGGTTTTTCAAGATGGCGTTCATCACGCAAAGCATGTATACATGATTAGGTAGTGCGAGTGGATATAGTCATATATGATTGTTTGCGGTAAGTTTTTGTTATCTACATCTACTAGATAGTTTCGTTTTCTAGATCACTGTTGATCGGGAATGTGAGCCAGGTTATAAAGGTATCGATGAGTTTTGTGTTTTCTTTTAAGCGTTAGCGAACGTTAAGTACCAGCTCAAGCTATTTTAATTGAGTAGTAGTAGGGAAATGGGGCTTCTAGAACAGCCCTGAGGGCATTTTAAACAATAGCACAGCATAAATTAGACAATAGCACAGCAAAAACGGGACAATAGCACAGCTCGCGGATTGTCAATAGAGGGATTAACACAGCAATTTTATATTTAACGACCGGGTGAACAATACTTTAAATGGAATCATTTAAAATAATTTTATATTAAATAAAACTCATTTATTATTATTATTATTATTATTATTATTATTATTATTATTATTATTATTATTATTATTATTATTATTATTATTATTATTTTAGCAGATAAATGCGATAAAAGGATTCACATTTATTCGCAACAAAAACTCATCAAAGTGAGTATTACAAAAACTCACTGAAGTGAGCTTTATTCACTGTTACCCGTTAAATTAATGAAATGGTTTCTTCTTATTAACGATTTAATCCAGTTCATTCATTGTGCACAGGGGTGTTTTTCAGAAATTAATTAACTGAATCCTGAACTGTGTGTAGACCCAGAGCAGATGCAAACATTCGGATCAGCTTATCTTTTTATTATTATTATTTAAGCAGATATATGCGATAACGATTAGAGGATTCACATTTATTTACAACAAAAACTCATCGAAGTGAATATTACAAAAACTCATTGAAGTGAGCTTTATTCACTGCTACCCGTTAAATTTATGAAAAGATTCATTTTCACTACGTTATTCACATATTTAACATGTTTAGTATTTAATTTAACAATGTTAATAATAAATATTTGTGACTGACGCTTGAAGAATCAGTATGTTATTCAACTATTTAAGGTGCCACAATATTCAGTATACGTGTGTGAGAGCGAGGCGTTTTCCGGAGCCAGAGCCTGAGCAAGAGCAAGGATTATGACGTAATACTTAATCCTGTCTGGTATGATTAATTCCAGTGAAGTGTTTGTTAAGTGGATTTACACAATAATTAAGTAATTATTAATCCTGTCCGGTATGATTAATCCCAGTGAAGTGTTTCTTAAGTGGATTTTGACACTAATTAAGTGGATAGTTAATCCTGTCTGGTATGATTGTTTGATTGATGCAATAATTAAGTAATAGTTAATCCTGTCTGGTATGATTAATCCCAATAATTAAGTGGATAGTTAATCCTGTCCGGTATGATCAATCCCAATGAAGTGTTTCTTAAGTGGATTTACGCAATAATTAAGTGGATAGTTAATCCTGTCTGGTATGTTTAATTTCAATGAAGTAGGTGTTTCGTCTAATTAAGTGTATGTGCAAACAGGATAAGGTTTTATGTACTCGCATTTTTGTCACTAAACTATCCAAAAAGCGACGCCCTTTTAGCATCTTTAGCGAAAGAAAACTTAGGATTCATTGCAATGACAACTTATTTGATTTGGGTTAAATGCTCTAATTTTATAGCTTTCAAGACATTGCTACAGAAAACATCCGTGTGCAGACAACAGCAATTATTATAAATAACTAACTTAAAAAAGAAAATGTATCGTGTTTGCTAAAGAAAAGTTGGAATTAATATTGAAAGGACTTGTACACAAATATATTGAAGGTATGTAAAAGCATTTTGTTTCAAATATTTTTGATTTACTTATTTAGCATGTGCATGTAAATTCTTACAAAATTGATTAATTCCTTAAAACAATCGAAGATAAAGATTGTTAAAATCTGCGCACTTGAAATTGCTAATATTATAAAGATTATAGCTTGTTGTTTTGTTATTTATTTTGTAGAAAGAAAATGGAATGTCAAACATGCGGAAAGTGGTTTGCTAATGAATGGAACCGGGGCAGGCATTTTTCTTCCGTGCATGGCAATATCAATTCTCAATCGCCACAAAACATACTGCTCGAAAAAAGCAAAGCCAGGAACCACAAAATCATCGTCAGCAGAAACATCTGCAGAATTAACAACAACAACAACAACAACAACAAAATCATCATCAACAACCACAACAACACATTGATCATCATCATCAGCAGCAACAATATCAGCAGCAACAACGTCTGATGCAAGAACGCCGAGAACAACAACAACATCATCAGCAACAACAACAACACCATCAACAACAACAACAACAACAACAACTAGATAATCAACAACATCAGCAACAACAATTGGCACTCCTACTTTCATATCTCATTTATTTCACAAACATTATTTGCGTAAGAGTGTTTTGACTTTTTCAATAATCCTTCTATTTATAGAACATGATTAAATTTCCATTTCACCACTTTTGAAAATACTGTACTTAATGTGATAATTCATTTTATTTATATCCTGTGATTCATCTCTAATGACTTCATAGAAATCATCTCTTCGTTTCAAATATAAAAATACAATTGGCGAATATGTTGACTTTTCATTTATTTCAATTGGGCACATTAATTATTTAAGCTTAGATGTATTTCACCAATCTGGTGCACAAATTAATACTCGTAAATATAATTGTAATGAATGGTGATATTTAAATTTTACAAAATAACAGTGCGTAGGTCTTTTAATAAACGTCAACAAAAAATACTTGATATTCTATCTCGTATTTCATTTCTACATTTTAACTTATCAAAGGATCAGTATAATGAACCCATAATTTACATTAATATTCATAATTTTTATAAGAACAATGGCTTCAAGACACAATATTGTCAATAGGGAATTAATTTGTGACTGACACCTAACATATTCGTTTGTGTGTGTGTGTGTGTGTGTGTGTGTGTGTGTGTGTGTGTGTGTGTGTGTGTGTGTGTGTGTGTACTTTATCACAATCAAATACATCCAGTGTTAAAGAAAGAATATACAATGAAAATTATTTGTCATTTAAACAGATTAGCTTATCTTTTCAACACATACTTCGCATAAGCGTGCTTTTAATCCTTGTCGAAGCAAGAAGGGAATTATACTCCTTTGTATTCGTTAGATTCTGTTTCATAATACTTAAATGAAGATGAGACTTTATGAACCAATAAAATATTTGTCTAAAAAGAATTTTCACAAAAGTTTATACTGCAATGTATTCATATTTATTGCGTCCGATGCGCTCTTTGTTTCCGTTTCATCTATTTCTCTCCCAAATAGAGACAATGCCATTTTTATCTTTGTAAAAATTCTTCCAAAATTAATAATTGTCTTCTGGTTAAAATGTTTCAATTAATAAATAAATTATAAATGAAAATCAAATGTATGAACTATTTCAAATGAAACAGAAAACGTTTGAAAAACAAAATTACAAAAAAAAATATATAAAATAAAATAAATAAATAGTTGTTATTTAGGTAACATATATAATTTGTTACCATTGCTTTAGATGTTACTTCTTACTTAATTGTAAATTGAGTGTTCATCTTTTCATTTAGATCTTACTTGTTAAGGATTTACACCAAATCAAATACCACATTAATGGACCGGATAATTAAATCAGCAAATGCCAGACGTTTAAACAGATTACGATAGAAAAACAAACAACACAATTGTTAGAAAAACAAATATCATTTTCTTTCCATTCTTTCATATTTCATTGTAGAAAAGAAAACATAAATAATTTCTTGTTTATAAATCATCAAAGTATCATATTTAAACTTGTCCAAAATTAAAATGCTCTTTTCACAACAGGGTGGTTTTGATATAAGAACTTTAGACATTTGATTTCGGACTTCTAACTAATTTTGATAACAAAAACAAACTGTATTACTGACACTTTAAGAATAGAATTTTTGTTAATTATCTGCATTTGTTTAGCAGATACTAATTGTGTTTTATACTCCTTATAAAAGATTGCATTTTGTCAAGAAACCCATTAATAAGACTCTGCCAATAATTACAATTTAAGGCATTTGCCCCTGGTTAAATAGCATTCAATGAAAAATATTTTATCATTCATACATTCAGGTTAGCTTGTCTTTTATTTCATTACAACTTTCACATCTTCAAGCTGGTGTCAAGTGTGTTTTTAATCCTAATCATTGAAAGAAATGGGGTTTGTATTGTTGATTATAAAACTTAAACTCCACTTCTCACCTATTAGACAATGTTTATTGTAAACTCCAGAAAAAAGTCTTTTCGCAAGTTTCCACAACATAAACAAACTTAAACGAACTATTCCTTTAAAATTATCACATTAGCCAGTACATGTAAACTGTTACCAGTAAAACATAATGCCGATCACTGCACCAGGGTTATCTTCGACTTGCTCAATCGATAGGGCATACAACATTTTGTGGATAGGCACTGTCGCCGTACGGGGTTACTTTCCAGCGTGGGCATATAATTAGTGATCGGTTGTTTTGATTGTTTGTTCTATCCAAGAAAGAAATCCGAATATGTCTCATAGTAAATTCAAATGTATCTGAAAAATTGTTTGCGTACTTTTTAAGATTTGTTTTCTATCTAGCTAGACAAAATTAAAAAAATATCAACAGCATTTCAAATTCAAAATAAATAAGACCCTATTTCACTGTTGTTTGTTTTTAACATCCCTCTTCTTGTATGCTCATTTATATTCAGTTTTATCATAGCTTTAAACTTTTAACTCTTAAAGTGTTTAGATGTTTCTATGTAATTAATATTTTAATTTCTTTAAACTGATATAATTATTAATTTGGTATTCAAGCCTTATTTTATCATTCGTTTTTTTTTCAAATTATATTTTCTGAATTGATATTTTTGTGAGGTTGGTGCACCCTAGAACCTGGTTTAAACCCCCAGTGGCAATTTGATTTGCCACTGACCGTTCCACCAAGGCGGTAACCCCTCGGGTTCTCATTTTTGTTTATTGTCAGTGGTGTCTTTTTTGAAACTGATTATTTTATTAACCATGCTCTCTCCCCCTCTCTTCTTCTTGACTGTGTGGGGAGGCTGTTTTTTTCTGAATGTGGCGATTCCTGATATGCATATTTCACCTTTTTATAATTTCATATTTCTTTCATGCATCATTCATCTTATTATTTTCTCGTTTATTATTATCAAAACTATAATATTACTTTTGGATCTTGTGGTTGTTGTTATTTTGTAGCATGTTAAATGAAATAAAAAGTTTGAAATATACAATCGTTGTTTTCAATATCGTGTTAAGAAATAGTGTCACTTACACTTTTGAAAGTGTGTTTCCTTTCACATAAGATTTAAAAGATTCGCAATTAAAAAAATGTGATTAAATGTATGCTGTCACTGTAAGAACAATTTAAAAACAACAATTTGTCATTTTTTTTGTACTTTTCATACAAAAACATTCAGACAACTCAACAGTAAAAATTATAACATGGTGTATTTCTCATTTTTGCATAGATTAAAATTTAGTTTCAAATTTCAATAAGTAAACCACTTACTCACTTCAATTTTTTTATTCAACCATTATTACACATGTATGTCATGATCATTCAGTTTTGATAGTTAACTCTTTCCGCAAAATAGTAAATTTCTTTTTGTGTTTTTAGTGATTTTTGTGAACGCCTATCCAAAACTGATGTTTTCGTTTAATGGAAACCGAAACCATGTTGTTCATGTGGAAATAAATTCGAAAATGAGTACTATTGTTTTGTATAATTTAAAAGTGCGCTTATTCATGTCTGTCTTAAAACAAAGCCTCGATAAAGTGTTATGAGAAGCAGTGTGTTTTTGTTAATTCTTTTCGCTCATATTCTTTAAGCTGATTTCAATTTTTAACACATTCTGTTTCGAGGCAGCATCCTGTTGAGTTCTCTTTTTGTGTTAAAGTTTTGTAGTGTCTTTTGATAATATTTTAACGAATGCCCTCTTTCAACCCCCTTCTCCTTGGATGTATGCTTTGTTTGTTTTAAATGTGGCTATTTATGACATGACTTTTCACGTTTTAATAAAGCATTCCACATTGAGTGATGTCAAAATATCCTAGTTTTCAAATTTTAACTATCTTCTATTACAAAACATTAAGAAAATAATATCATTATAGTCAATTTTTATTTGTAAAGGAATAACATGTATCGAATATCATACCAACAGTATATAATATGCTAATAAAAGTTGTTTTGCGAAATTTTATTTGTTGTTTTTATGTCAATTTCATTTATTGTATTATATAAAGTTTGTGAAATTGTTGTTGTAGTTTGTTTGTTGTTATTGTTTATTTTTGTCAATTTTTTTTTCTTGTCATGCACAAATGGTTTCTAATAGTGTGTTCTCGTCATTACTGTGGAGGATCAGTTTTAAATTTGATCGAAATCAAAATATCATTTTTATATTTAAAATTCGAAATAAAAAATGATTAAGTTCATGTTGTTGTATATGAATATGTTCTATTAAACCGAGCCTTCGATATGTTCATATTTTTATTTTGTCCGAATTTCATGTCCATGAAATCGTATTCAACCCTTCGGATTTGTTTCTATTCATTACACAATTTTCGATCTGTATCACATTTACGTAAAAATTTAATAGTTCAAATATATTCGACATAAAAAGTGTTTGCACAACTTGATGTTATCAACTATTTTGATTTTTTTCTGTTCAGCTAGACGTAGTTAAAATTTCTAATCAGTATTTTAAATGTAAACTTAAAAAGATTCTCCTTCAAAGTGAGATGTTTTCACCCAACATATTTTTCTTCATTTTATTATCATAGCCTGATTTTCATATCTTAATATGTTTAATGTTTCATAATTATTAAAATGTTTTCTTTGTATTTGATAATGTTGTGTTTGTTTTATTTAAATTTCCTTCATACTTTCAGTTAATTATGTTATTTACCCTATTTTTAAATCTCATTAGTGATTTCAAACTATAATCGTTCAGTCTCATTGTACATGTATATGTTATTTACATCATTTGTCATTCAATACAACTTATGTTTCATTTAATGTCCTTTTTATTGCATTTTACTTCTTGCCTTGTTATTATAATTTTTTAATCATTTGGTTTTTGTCCATTAAGTGTATTTGTTCTATAAGTTTTATTAATGCTAATGCATTTAATACATGTTTGATTAAGTAAATAATTTTCCTTTATCCATTTCTTATAAAAACATTTGTATCGGATAAGATCCAAAAACGTGTACCAAAGACATGTAACAAAATAAAAAGAAAGTACACGTTTTTGGATCTTATCCGATACAAATGTTTTTATAAGAAATGTATAAAGGAAAATTATTTACTTAATCAAACATGTATTAAATGCATTAGCATTAATAAAACTTATAGAACAAATACACTTAATGGACAAAAACCAAATGATTAAAAAATTATAATAACAAGGCAAGAAGTAAAATGCAATAAAAAGGACATTAAATGAAACATAAGTTGTATTGAATGACAAATGATGTAAATAACATATACATGTACAATGAGACTGAACGATTATAGTTTGAAATCACTAATGAGATTTAAAAATAGGGTAAATAACATAATTAACTGAAAGTATGAAGGAAATGTAAATAAAACAAACACAACATTATCAAATACAAAGAAAACATTTTAATAATTATGAAACATTAAACATATTAAGATATGAAAATCAGGCTATGATAATAAAATGAAGAAAAATATGTTGGGTGAAAACATCTCACTTTGAAGGAGAATCTTTTTAAGTTTACATTTAAAATACTGATTAGAAATTTTAACTACGTCTAGCTGAACAGAAAAAAATCAAAATAGTTGATAACATCAAGTTGTGCAAACACTTTTTATGTCGAATATATTTGAACTATTAAATTTTTACGTAAATGTGATACAGATCGAAAATTGTGTAATGAATAGAAACAAATCCGAAGGGTTGAATACGATTTCATGGACATGAAATTCGGACAAAATAAAAATATGAACATATCGAAGGCTCGGTTTAATAGAACATATTCATATACAACAACATGAACTTAATCATTTTTTATTTCGAATTTTAAATATAAAAATGATATTTTGATTTCGATCAAATTTAAAACTGATCCTCCACAGTAATGACGAGAACACACTATTAGAAACCATTTGTGCATGACAAGAAAAAAAAATTGACAAAAATAAACAATAACAACAAACAAACTACAACAACAATTTCACAAACTTTATATAATACAATAAATGAAATTGACATAAAAACAACAAATAAAATTTCGCAAAACAACTTTTATTAGCATATTATATACTGTTGGTATGATATTCGATACATGTTATTCCTTTACAAATAAAAATTGACTATAATGATATTATTTTCTTAATGTTTTGTAATAGAAGATAGTTAAAATTTGAAAACTAGGATATTTTGACATCACTCAATGTGGAATGCTTTATTAAAACGTGAAAAGTCATGTCATAAATAGCCACATTTAAAACAAACAAAGCATACATCCAAGGAGAAGGGGGTTGAAAGAGGGCATTCGTTAAAATATTATCAAAAGACACTACAAAACTTTAACACAAAAAGAGAACTCAACAGGATGCTGCCTCGAAACAGAATGTGTTAAAAATTGAAATCAGCTTAAAGAATATGAGCGAAAAGAATTAACAAAAACACACTGCTTCTCATAACACTTTATCGAGGCTTTGTTTTAAGACAGACATGAATAAGCGCACTTTTAAATTATACAAAACAATAGTACTCATTTTCGAATTTATTTCCACATGAACAACATGGTTTCGGTTTCCATTAAACGAAAACATCAGTTTTGGATAGCCGTTCACAAAAATCACTAAAAACACAAAAAGAAATTTACTATTTTGCGGAAAGAGTTAACTATCAAAACTGAATGATCATGACATACATGTGTAATAATGGTTGAATAAAAAAATTGAAGTGAGTAAGTGGTTTACTTATTGAAATTTGAAACTAAATTTTAATCTATGCAAAAATGAGAAATACACCATGTTATAATTTTTACTGTTGAGTTGTCTGAATGTTTTTGTATGAAAAGTACAAAAAAAATGACAAATTGTTGTTTTTAAATTGTTCTTACAGTGACAGCATACATTTAATCACATTTTTTTAATTGCGAATCTTTTAAATCTTATGTGAAAGGAAACACACTTTCAAAAGTGTAAGTGACACTATTTCTTAACACGATATTGAAAACAACGATTGTATATTTCAAACTTTTTATTTCATTTAACATGCTACAAAATAACAACAACCACAAGATCCAAAAGTAATATTATAGTTTTGATAATAATAAACGAGAAAATAATAAGATGAATGATGCATGAAAGAAATATGAAATTATAAAAAGGTGAAATATGCATATCAGGAATCGCCACATTCAGAAAAAAACAGCCTCCCCACACAGTCAAGAAGAAGAGAGGGGGAGAGAGCATGGTTAATAAAATAATCAGTTTCAAAAAAGACACCACTGACAATAAACAAAAATGAGAACCCGAGGGGTTACCGCCTTGGTGGAACGGTCAGTGGCAAATCAAATTGCCACTGGGGGTTTAAACCAGGTTCTAGGGTGCACCAACCTCACAAAAATATCAATTCAGAAAATATAATTTGAAAAAAAACGAATGATAAAATAAGGCTTGAATACCAAATTAATAATTATATCAGTTTAAAGAAATTAAAATATTAATTACATAGAAACATCTAAACACTTTAAGAGTTAAAAGTTTAAAGCTATGATAAAACTGAATATAAATGAGCATACAAGAAGAGGGATGTTAAAAACAAACAACAGTGAAATAGGGTCTTATTTATTTTGAATTTGAAATGCTGTTGATATTTTTTTAATTTTGTCTAGCTAGATAGAAAACAAATCTTAAAAAGTACGCAAACAATTTTTCAGATACATTTGAATTTACTATGAGACATATTCGGATTTCTTTCTTGGATAGAACAAACAATCAAAACAACCGATCACTAATTATATGCCCACGCTGGAAAGTAACCCCGTACGGCGACAGTGCCTATCCACAAAATGTTGTATGCCCTATCGATTGAGCAAGTCGAAGATAACCCTGGTGCAGTGATCGGCATTATGTTTTACTGGTAACAGTTTACATGTACTGGCTAATGTGATAATTTTAAAGGAATAGTTCGTTTAAGTTTGTTTATGTTGTGGAAACTTGCGAAAAGACTTTTTTCTGGAGTTTACAATAAACATTGTCTAATAGGTGAGAAGTGGAGTTTAAGTTTTATAATCAACAATACAAACCCCATTTCTTTCAATGATTAGGATTAAAAACACACTTGACACCAGCTTGAAGATGTGAAAGTTGTAATGAAATAAAAGACAAGCTAACCTGAATGTATGAATGATAAAATATTTTTCATTGAATGCTATTTAACCAGGGGCAAATGCCTTAAATTGTAATTATTGGCAGAGTCTTATTAATGGGTTTCTTGACAAAATGCAATCTTTTATAAGGAGTATAAAACACAATTAGTATCTGCTAAACAAATGCAGATAATTAACAAAAATTCTATTCTTAAAGTGTCAGTAATACAGTTTGTTTTTGTTATCAAAATTAGTTAGAAGTCCGAAATCAAATGTCTAAAGTTCTTATATCAAAACCACCCTGTTGTGAAAAGAGCATTTTAATTTTGGACAAGTTTAAATATGATACTTTGATGATTTATAAACAAGAAATTATTTATGTTTTCTTTTCTACAATGAAATATGAAAGAATGGAAAGAAAATGATATTTGTTTTTCTAACAATTGTGTTGTTTGTTTTTCTATCGTAATCTGTTTAAACGTCTGGCATTTGCTGATTTAATTATCCGGTCCATTAATGTGGTATTTGATTTGGTGTAAATCCTTAACAAGTAAGATCTAAATGAAAAGATGAACACTCAATTTACAATTAAGTAAGAAGTAACATCTAAAGCAATGGTAACAAATTATATATGTTACCTAAATAACAACTATTTATTTATTTTATTTTATATATTTTTTTTTGTAATTTTGTTTTTCAAACGTTTTCTGTTTCATTTGAAATAGTTCATACATTTGATTTTCATTTATAATTTATTTATTAATTGAAACATTTTAACCAGAAGACAATTATTAATTTTGGAAGAATTTTTACAAAGATAAAAATGGCATTGTCTCTATTTGGGAGAGAAATAGATGAAACGGAAACAAAGAGCGCATCGGACGCAATAAATATGAATACATTGCAGTATAAACTTTTGTGAAAATTCTTTTTAGACAAATATTTTATTGGTTCATAAAGTCTCATCTTCATTTAAGTATTATGAAACAGAATCTAACGAATACAAAGGAGTATAATTCCCTTCTTGCTTCGACAAGGATTAAAAGCACGCTTATGCGAAGTATGTGTTGAAAAGATAAGCTAATCTGTTTAAATGACAAATAATTTTCATTGTATATTCTTTCTTTAACACTGGATGTATTTGATTGTGATAAAGTACACACACACACACACACACAAACGAATATGTTAGGTGTCAGTCACAAATTAATTCCCTATTGACAATATTGTGTCTTGAAGCCATTGTTCTTATAAAAATTATGAATATTAATGTAAATTATGGGTTCATTATACTGATCCTTTGATAAGTTAAAATGTAGAAATGAAATACGAGATAGAATATCAAGTATTTTTTGTTGACGTTTATTAAAAGACCTACGCACTGTTATTTTGTAAAATTTAAATATCACCATTCATTACAATTATATTTACGAATATTAATTTGTGCACCAGATTGGTGAAATACATCTAAGCTTAAATAATTAATGTGCCCAATTGAAATAAATGAAAAGTCAACATATTCGCCAATTGTATTTTTATATTTGAAACGAAGAGATGATTTCTATGAAGTCATTAGAGATGAATCACAGGATATAAATAAAATGAATTATCACATTAAGTACAGTATTTTCAAAAGTGGTGAAATGGAAATTTAATCATGTTCTATAAATAGAAGGATTATTGAAAAAGTCAAAACACTCTTACGCAAATAATGTTTGTGAAATAAATGAGATATGAAAGTAGGAGTGCCAATTGTTGTTGCTGATGTTGTTGATTATCTAGTTGTTGTTGTTGTTGTTGTTGATGGTGTTGTTGTTGTTGCTGATGGTGTTGTTGTTGTTCTCGGCGTTCTTGCATCAGACGTTGTTGCTGCTGATATTGTTGCTGCTGATGATGATGATCAATGTGTTGTTGTGGTTGTTGATGATGATTTTGTTGTTGTTGTTGTTGTTGTTGTTAATTCTGCAGATGTTTCTGCTGACGATGATTTTGTGGTTCCTGGCTTTGCTTTTTAGAGCAGTATGTTTTGTGGCGATTGAGAATTGATATTGCCATGCACGGAAGAAAAATGCCTGCCCCGGTTCCATTCATTAGCAAACCACTTTCCGCATGTTTGACATTCCATTTTCTTTCTACAAAATAAATAACAAAACAACAAGCTATAATCTTTATAATATTAGCAATTTCAAGTGCGCAGATTTTAACAATCTTTATCTTCGATTGTTTTAAGGAATTAATCAATTTTGTAAGAATTTACATGCACATGCTAAATAAGTAAATCAAAAATATTTGAAACAAAATGCTTTTACATACCTTCAATATATTTGTGTACAAGTCCTTTCAATATTAATTCCAACTTTTCTTTAGCAAACACGATACATTTTCTTTTTTAAGTTAGTTATTTATAATAATTGCTGTTGTCTGCACACGGATGTTTTCTGTAGCAATGTCTTGAAAGCTATAAAATTAGAGCATTTAACCCAAATCAAATAAGTTGTCATTGCAATGAATCCTAAGTTTTCTTTCGCTAAAGATGCTAAAAGGGCGTCGCTTTTTGGATAGTTTAGTGACAAAAATGCGAGTACATAAAACCTTATCCTGTTTGCACATACACTTAATTAGACGAAACACCTACTTCATTGAAATTAAACATACCAGACAGGATTAACTATCCACTTAATTATTGCGTAAATCCACTTAAGAAACACTTCATTGGGATTGATCATACCGGACAGGATTAACTATCCACTTAATTATTGGGATTAATCATACCAGACAGGATTAACTATTACTTAATTATTGCATCAATCAAACAATCATACCAGACAGGATTAACTATCCACTTAATTAGTGTCAAAATCCACTTAAGAAACACTTCACTGGGATTAATCATACCGGACAGGATTAATAATTACTTAATTATTGTGTAAATCCACTTAACAAACACTTCACTGGAATTAATCATACCAGACAGGATTAAGTATTACGTCATAATCCTTGCTCTTGCTCAGGCTCTGGCTCCGGAAAACGCCTCGCTCTCACACACGTATACTGAATATTGTGGCACCTTAAATAGTTGAATAACATACTGATTCTTCAAGCGTCAGTCACAAATATTTATTATTAACATTGTTAAATTAAATACTAAACATGTTAAATATGTGAATAACGTAGTGAAAATGAATCTTTTCATAAATTTAACGGGTAGCAGTGAATAAAGCTCACTTCAATGAGTTTTTGTAATATTCACTTCGATGAGTTTTTGTTGTAAATAAATGTGAATCCTCTAATCGTTATCGCATATATCTGCTTAAATAATAATAATAAAAAGATAAGCTGATCCGAATGTTTGCATCTGCTCTGGGTCTACACACAGTTCAGGATTCAGTTAATTAATTTCTGAAAAACACCCCTGTGCACAATGAATGAACTGGATTAAATCGTTAATAAGAAGAAACCATTTCATTAATTTAACGGGTAACAGTGAATAAAGCTCACTTCAGTGAGTTTTTGTAATACTCACTTTGATGAGTTTTTGTTGCGAATAAATGTGAATCCTTTTATCGCATTTATCTGCTAAAATAATAATAATAATAATAATAATAATAATAATAATAATAATAATAATAATAATAATAATTATAATAATAATAATAATAAATGAGTTTTATTTAATATAAAATTATTTTAAATGATTCCATTTAAAGTATTGTTCACCCGGTCGTTAAATATAAAATTGCTGTGTTAATCCCTCTATTGACAATCCGCGAGCTGTGCTATTGTCCCGTTTTTGCTGTGCTATTGTCTAATTTATGCTGTGCTATTGTTTAAAATGCCCTCAGGGCTGTTCTAGAAGCCCCATTTCCCTACTACTTTGAGTATATAAATAGATCTAAGTATAGAGTATAAATATAATATATATATATATATATATATATATATATATATATATATATATATATATATAGATTATATAAATAGATCGATGAGTTGGTGTTTTCTTTTAATTAAAATATATGCGAATTGAAAGTTTATTGTTGTAAGCAGTTATAGAAAGAGTGTACATAATTATTATGTTGTAAGAGACATTGTTCAGATAGTTATTCTTGGCAGTTTACGAATATTGGCGATCCTGTGACTTGATTTTGGCGCGTGAATGTGACCTATATATGATAGTTCTTTGTTTACAAATGTTTCTGATGTTGAAATTGACGGTTCTAGTGGGTTTCTGTTTTACAAGGAGAAGGTGATTTCGTGTCTATAAAGTAAATAATGATTGTATAACCATTTTGTAGGTCTTTTTCTGTTGTTCAGAATAAATTGGTTTGAGTTGGTATTGCAGTGTGACTCACCCCCACCCCCTCCCATCCCCCAGCCCCCTGGTTTACGGGATCAAGATGCTGTGTCTGAATATAGAAAGTTAGTATAGATTTTCATCCTGAAAGTACCAATTTGAAAGAAATTGCCATGTTCGTGGTAGGGAAATTTTGAAAGGTACTGTTGAGTTTATATAGAGCAAATTCATTGTAATGTGGTTAGTGCTATGATAATGTTTAACTTCCAGGTAACTCCTTCATGAAAATTAAATGTTGGTGTAACTGTCCACAAAGTGCAAGGGTAACATTATCTTCAGATGCTGTTGATATCGAGAAAACAATATTACAAGGAGGAATGGCTTACATAGCTCTCAGTAGAGTATTTACTTATGAAAATCTACAATGACAATAATGAAAAATCAGTTACATTTATGGAATTTTGAGTGCTCTTAACGATCCACTAAACTCCTCCTTGTTCGACCATCGATTAAAAAGAAAATTATCAAACTAAACAAAATTAACATTCATTTGTGCAAAAATTCATTGAAAGGCATTTTTCCGTTTTAGAAATGTTGATACTTTTCTTTTTTATCGATAAAGGTGTAAGGAGGAGTGTAGTAAATCCTTAATTATTTTTCATCCTAAATGAATACATAACAACACATATAGTTCTGGCAATTCTTCATCATAATGCATGTTACCATATCAACCATCTCTTCCACTATTTTCCAGCTAGTTATCGTAATATTTAAAAGGAAAACGTTTGTTTTCAAATCATTCACTACATTTACTGCAAACTTGTAAATGTTCAGCAAACAAATTTCATCATAAATCCCAAGCCATACCATTTCCGGTATATTTCATTTCAAACCGCACTCCTTGTATACAACGCGTTCCACAACTACATGTAATACACAAGCACATCCTTCAACGTTCAATACCCTTTGCCAATAAAAGACAACAATTTATTATCACTGATTCTTTGTTTAAAAACAATCCATCACCTGCATGAACTCTTACACCCAACATCTAACCTCTTTCAAATGTCGTCCACATATAACACATCTGTGTTATACTTTTCTTGTTATAAAACAACTTAATCCATTGTATAAACGAATCCCCAAATTTTAGATGTTTTAAACATTTATAAATAAAGTTATGTTCAAGGCTATCAAAGGCTCGTTCAAAGTCCGAGAAAAAAGAGTAAACATGGTAATTTATTTTTTCGACATAATCAATGATTTCAAATGTCAATCTTCATTTTCGCCAATTTATCTTCCTTTAATAAACCCTGTTTGTTCTGGTCTAATGAGATATGGTAATACTTTTTTAAATTCTATTTGCGATTGCTTTTGTTGCTATCTTATAATCGACATTTAATAAGCTAATTGGCCTCCAGTTGGCTAAATTATTTAAATCTTTTCCAGGTTTTGGTAAAAGTGTAATTAAACCTTGATTCTGAAGATCCGATAAGTTTTCATTTACAAACGAGTAGTTTATTGAGTTTTACATAGTATTCTTTTAATTCTAGCCAAAACGTTTTATAACACTACAGTAATACCATCGGAACCAGGACATTATTATATTTCATATCGAAGAGTGCTAAACGACATTCGTATTCCGTAAGATATCCATCGTATTCTTAAGACATATTTTCACTTAATACGTTCATTGAATTTTTAAAATAGTCATATTGTGGTGTTTTGACGCCTTTAGAACTGTAAATGCTTTTATAGAAATTTTCTTGTTCTTTTAGTATTATATCAATGTCTGTTATTTCTTTATCATTCATTATTAATTTATTAATTATTTTCTTCTCTACATGTCTTTTTTCTAAATTTGCAAAATATTTTGTATTTTTCTCATTTGATTCGATATTAATAGCTTTTGAACGAATTATAAGACCATTTACCTTTTTCTCGTAAAAAATTTCTAATTCTTCTTGTTTTTTAATAATATTTATTTTGTTAGCATCTAAATAAATGTTATTGTTGATGTTGCTTTCAATATCACTAATCTCTTTTATAATTGTTTTTTCTTCTTGTTCATCATTTTTCTTTTTAAATGTAGAATATTTTATAGTCTCATTTCTTATTGATCCTTTTATTAATTCCCAAAGTGTAATTGGATTAGCTTCCTTATTTTCCTTTATAGTATTTTCTATACTTCCTTTAATTATATTCTGATATTCTATATTAAGTAATAGACTGTTGTTAAATTTGAAATAACCTGGCCCTTTTTTTATTAATGTCAAATCTATTTTAATGATAACAATGGAATGATCTGATTTAAAACTTGGTTTTATTTGACTGCTGATGACTTTTTTTGCAATATTCTGAAACCAGAAAATAGTCTAATCTACTTTATATCTTTGGAGTAGTATTTGAGTGCCACGTGAATTCTTTTTTATGTATATTTTGTTCTCTCCAAATGTCGGTTAAATTATTAAATTGTATTATTTCATTTATTTTTGTTCTGCATTTTAAATTTGTATCTTTTCTACCATTTTGTTTATCTTTTTCTGGGTTAATAACTGTATTAAAATCACCTCCTATAATAATATTTTTATCGTTATGTTTTAATATATACTGTTCAAGTTTTTCAATTATATTAGTATTATCATTATTTGGACCATATATATTTATGAGTAGAAATTCATTTTATTTTATTGTCAGTTCGAGTGAGACCAATCTACCAATAACAATCTCAGTATAGTTATTTATAGTATAATTTTCCTGTATATTAAGTAGGATGCCTACACCTTCTTTATTTGAATTAACACCACTGAAAAAGGTTTCTTTTTGCCACTCATCTTGCCACTTTTGTTGATGACTTTCAATAGAGTGAGTTTCCTGTAGTAGACAAATTGAGTAATTTTTATCTTCCATTGGATTTACATTGAAATATTTGTTTGCGTTTCTTAGGTTCACTTAGACCTCGAACATTGTAAGAACATATTAATATACTATCAGATGTACAATATTAAAATATGAAAAACTCTTAACCAAAACAATGGAAATGACCATTCTTGAAAAATAATGTGATTGTGAAAACATGTAATTAGAAAAGAAAATCTAAAAAGAAAAATGATAAGATTAAGGTATATGGGTTTCGCCGTTCTTTTGGACATTTTTCAGATTCCACAAAAAAGTAAACTGTTTTTGTTCTTCTCGAAAAATGATTAATTACCAAAGTTTCGTTAAAAAATGGCTGAGGTTTTAGCACAACGTTACATTATTTAAGAAAAAAAAACATTAAGTAAGAAAAATAAACCAAAACACTTTTCCTGTGATATAATACATATTTCATTTTGTTGTACTCCAAATATAATCTAAGTCTATGTTTTTGACGTTATTGCAAAAAATAAATGTATTTAATATTTTAGTAGATTAAAACAAAATAACAATTCCAGATGTAACACAATGAAAAACACTTGTTGTTTTTAATTCGCAGAGCATCATATCAATATAAAGGTGATATTGAAAAACATTTTTTTTTTATTATTAAGTGTCTGTGTTAATTTAAGATACCTTCTAGTGTAATACTATGAAATACTTGGTATTTCCATATTGCATCATATTAATATGAGGTTGATATGATTATAAAATATTTGAAATACATGGTTTTATCAACTATATTATGCAAGGTAACATTAATTATATTATAAATTACATTATCCTTTTTTCATATGATACAACTACAACAACAACAGCAAACAAACGAAACAGTTTTACAAGTAATGGAATAGGTTGAATTGTTTTTATTATGGTATCTCTTACACAATGAAATTATTACCATAACAAGATTAGTTGTTATTGCTGTGCAACAATATGATCTGTTATTCATCCTATTGACTTAAGGATGTTTCATTAACAATTTACTCAATTATCGTATTTTGTTTTTGTTGGGTTTTTTTTCACATCGCATCATATCAATATGAAGTAGATGTTAAAACCAAAATAATAATAATAATAATAATTTTGAATAAATTGAAGATAATTTTAAGTATAACACTTTGAAATATTTGTATTTTCTTATATATTGCATCATATAAATATGAGGTTGATGCGAATAACAACTATTAGACATAATGGTTTAATAAACTGTATTACACAAAGTCAATTTAATTTTATATGAATTACATAGTGCTTTTTTCATATGATGCCTTATTTAAGCCCTATCAAAAAGAATAACAACAAAAACAACAGCAACATACAAAACATATTCACGAATAATGAAATAGGTTGAATTATTTTACATCATGGTATCTTTTACATAACGAAAGTGTAACCATAACATAATTGGTTGTTATAAATTAGCAACAATATAATGTGTTATTCTTCATATTGACGTAAAGATATTTCACAAATAATTTATGATCTAATCATTATCATTTATTCTGTCATTGAAATAATGCTGGTGTAAGTTCAACAAGATCAATTGTTATCCAAAGTCAATTTAATTATTAACATTTAAGTTACATCGTGTTTTTACATATGATACCATATTGATAGAATTCTTATCAAGAACAACAGCAAAACAAAAGACCAACAGTTTCAGGAATAATGGAATAGGTTGAATATGTTTTTCATTATGGTAAATTTTACATAACGAATGTGTAACTCAACAAAAAACATTTAGTAAAATTAAAAAGAACAATACGTCTGTTTAACGTAGATAATTACCTCTACATTATTACATAAACAACAATTTGAGTTATTGGTGTTGGCCTAATCACTACATAACATAACATAACATATATTTTATTCGACATAAAATTGTATACATACAATTTATAGTCAACATTTGGTCATATTTGAGTAAAGCAAAGCATAACACTGGTTAACAGATTAATAGAAATGGTTCCTAACAATTAACAGAGAAGATTGCAAATACGAATGTATCAAAAAAATAAATAATAGTATTACATGACATATATACAATGGTATCTTTATAGATTTTAAAGTTTATCTCCCTTGCATCATTGAATAATTTGGTTAAAGCGAATATTTCACGACTCAGTATGAATGTATCAAAAATAAATTAAATAGTTTTCCGTAACATATATACAATGGTATCGGAAACACATGAATAAATCGTTTTTGTGTTCCCACAATATCGTGATTTTTTTAATATAGAAGTAAATATACACTACGATTTACATACTAACGCTTAAAGTATGTACGGTAGGTCTAGATGCGTTATATAAAGATTCCCTTGACTATAATATTAGATAGGCAAGGGTTTACCATGTTATAAAGGAAGTTACGCATGTTTTATGTCATCGGTCCAAACTTCGGACGGCCTTTTCGAAAAGCGAAATAAAAAGACCGTCCAATTGGTCTGTGTGAAGATTGAGCTGCTGATCGGAGAGTTTTTCAAACTAGTGTTATTCTTATACATAACGTAAGTGTATATTAGTGAACCGTATCATTGTATATATGTTAGACATTCATGAATTTCTGCAAAATATAATGTGTGTTCATTTGAACAAATGCTACCTTAGAAATTACAATATACTTGGTTGACAGATATGGATTAAATCGTGAGTTAAACACTGTTTATTTATAACTTTTCTTTGAATGCACAATATAAGTAACTTGCAAGGTTATTTAATGTTTTGATATTTGTACTTGACATCAGCGCTTCAAACTTCTGTATTGTTGGCCATCTACAAAAATATGGTTTGAAAAATTTCCTGCGTAAATCATAATATTTCGGACATACTAATAAGAAGTGATATTCTGTTTCTACTAAATTTAAGGGACAATTTCGACATATTCTATTTTCTCTTGGGATATTTTCATGCCGGTCTTTTTCTATCTCTAAATTATGAGATGACACTCTAAATTTAGTTAAAGTTATTCTATGTTTATCATTATTTATAACAGATAGATATTTTTCTAGTTGAAATTCGTGTTTGTAAATGCTATAAGAAGAGAGTCTACTGGAATTATTTATATTTCCGTACCAACTTTGTTTGTACATATCTAATATTCTAAGTTTGATTATATGTGTATTGATTTCAAATCTATCTTGATGTAGCCATATATTTACATACCTATTTGACTTAACATAGTTTTTATGTGGAAAGCCCAATTTTTTCCATTGTAAGACATATTATTATCTGCATCTTCTTTGAGCATGTTGTAGGTTTTCTTAAGTATGCAGTTATTGTTTAATTTAAGTATTTTTGACCAATATTTAATCATTATTATTTTACGATGAATTGCCATTGGATATCGTCCTAATTATCCATATAGTGCATCTAAGTTGGTAGATTTTCTTGCGCAAAGTATCTTTCTCAAAAATTTAGAATGGACTGTTTCAATATTTTTGCCTTCGTTGTACCCAAAAACTTCAGCACCGTAATGTAAGATAGGTCCTACCAAAGTATCGAATAATTTACATTTATCTTGTATCTTTAAATCTATTTGATTGTATACTGTGAATAAGTTATGTAGCGCATATAAGGAATGTTGCGCAAGCTGTTTTTGTGTACGATACCAGTGCCCGTTTTTAAATAGGTAAATACCTAGGTACTTAAATGTCGTAACGACTTCTAGGATTTGATTATTAAACGTAAAGTTATGGGTCGAGTGTCTACCCTGTTCGAATATCATTATTTTAGTTTTCGCTATGTTAACTTTTAGATTCCAGGTCTGACAATATGTTTGTAGATCATTTAACATTGACTGTAATGCATCCGGAGTGTGTGCAAATAAAACCGTATCGTCTGCAAATAATAACATAAATAATTGTAAATCATCCAATTTAAAAATTCCTTCAATATTTCTATTGATATTATTAATGAGGTCATTTACGAAGAATAAAAATAGAAGACTTGAACTTGGATCCCCCTGTTTGGCCCCTATATTAGAGTCGAAACTTGGAGACAGTTGCTTATTGTATTTTACAGCAGCTTTTACACAGCTATACATACTTTGAATTGCTTTTACAAATTTGGAGCTAACATTTTCTTGGATTAGTTTATGGAAAATAAACGATCGTTCTAATTTGTCGAAGCATTTTTCAAAATCAATATAGGCCACGTACAGCCTCATCTTGTTTGATAATGTTTTAACTATAACTGAGTGTAGTACGAAGATACAATCTATCGTTGATTTTCCTTTTTGGAATCCGTATTGGTTGTCTATTATCTTATTATGTTTTATTGACCATGATGTTAGACGATTAAGTAGTATTTGAGAGTAAATTTTTGCGATTATATTTATTAGAGTTATCCCTCTATAATTTTTAGCATCTTCTATGTCACCGCCTTTATGTATTGGGACAATAATTCCTGACCCCCACGACTTAGGATATTCTCCTGTGAGAAATATTCGGTTAAAAAGAGTTAAAATAAATTGAGATATTTCATGAAATGAACATTTATAGATTTCTGATATTATTGTGTCTATGCCACTACTTTTATTATTATTTTGCGAGAAAACTGCCTTCTCTAATTCTTCCATACTAATTTCTCTATCTAGATCTTCATCTACAATATTTTGATCGTATGTTAAATTTTCATTTATGGTTTCTGTGCTATACAAAGTTCTAAAATGTTCATACAGGTCATTTGTTGTTAATGTTTCTGAGCTTTTACTACTTTTTGCATATTGGTGTCTGATTTTATTCCAAAATTTACGGGGTTGAGTTTTACTCATCTTATTTAGGTTATTTTTTTTCTTGAAAATTGAATTTTTTTCTTTGGATTCGCTTTATTTTGTTATAATTATTTTTCATATTTATGTATTCCGTGCGTAATTGATCATTGTTTTTATTTTTAACAAAAGCATTTCTCGCTTTTTTGAATTGTGCCCTGGCTACGTAGCATTCGGTGTTGAACCATGGTTTTTTGTTTGATATTTTGTTGGTAGAGTTATTGCCCGTGGTTCGTGTTTTACTAAACACAGAATGCGAACACTCACTAAGAATATCAATAAATGATTGTGAAATGTTGTTTATATCTTCATTTTCGTTAATTTTTCTGATAAGGTTAGATATGTCATCTCTCTTTAAAGCTATATTTTCATGAAACTGTAGCACCTTTGTTTCATCAAATTTTAAGAAAGTTTCCTCGACAACCGCTTTACGTAAATAATTTTGTTTTTTAACTGGAATGTTGAAATGAATTCCGCTGTGATCAGAAAACTCGTTTGGGGGAATTATTTTGAATTCCGAAATACAATCAAAGTCATCAATATGTAATAAAAGATAATCAACAACCGAAGAACCAAGTGGCGAATGAAAAGTGTATTCACCAATACCTTGGTCATTGTGTAGGCGTGAGTTGCCAATAATAAACGAGGTAGACAGACAGAGTTCAATCAGCCGTCTACCCGGATTATCAATGACCTCATCACGCGAAACTCGTGTAGGTATGTTTACATAATTTGAGAGATATGGGTCATGATCGATGTATTGATCATATTCTAATATGTCTGTTAAATTTGATGTACGACTGTTAAGATCGCCAAAAATGAAACATTTTCCGTTTATTTTATGCCGCTCGATACCAGACTCAATTTCTTCATAAAAATCAAAATTATTAGCATCAATAACAGAGGAATTACTTGGAGGTATGTATGTACAACATAAATACACGTTCTCATTAAAATAAAACAAATTTTTAGAAAGTTCTAACCAAACTATACCATTTTGGTGTGTTTCTACCACTTTAATGTATTTATGCAGGTAATGTTTGTAATATATAGTAATACCCTCGCTGTATCGGCCTTTACGGGTATTGCGTGTTTTATTTCCAAATATATGTAAACAGTCATATCCAATGATGTCAAAATTTAAATGAACATTTTTCGATAACCAAGTTTCTGTGAGGAATACAAGATCATAGTTCCTGATAATGTCAATTAACTCCGTGTCACCTACTTTCCGCGCTAAACCATGGATATTCCAAGATAGTATATTAATATCCTTCTCTTGACATTCCTAGCTTTCGGTGTAATCCACTATTTTTCCACCTGTATATTTTTTGCTGACTTTGTTATTTATTAACAGTTTGGTTCCTGTTATGCGTGTTGTAGCCTCATCGATCCTTTCACTCTTGATGTAGTCACTAAACGCTTTTCTTGCGTCCCTGTATGTTTGACATAAAAGGTCGAGTAGGTTGAATATGTTTTTCATTATGGTATCTCTTACATAACGAATGTGTAACTCAACATAAACTTACAAAGAACAACACGTTTGTTTAACGTAGATAGTTACATTTACATTATTACATAAAAAGCAATTTGAGTTATTGGTGTTGGTCTAATCACTGCATAAAAGGTCAATCAAGATTTTTTTACATCAAACTATCATCACCTATCGCCTAAATATAAGAATGTAATTTATTAAGCTCAGTTGTAAACCCTGAAGAGGGAAATCACTTATAAAAACCGGCATCGGCTGGTCAGATTTAAGTAATATTGAAACTAGCGAGATTTCTAATAAAGGTAAGCAACCCTTACTCAATGTAACACTCGGTATGTTCTCAGACCACACATCAGATCACCAAACATATTTTTGAAAATCTCTTTTTAAAACAAATGAAACGATTATATTGACCTTCCAAATATACTGAAAAAAAGAACACTTACAATTTTTAAATTCAAATACTTTGTTTAGTAATAATATATTTTATCTTTCAAAGTTTCATTTAATTTGTATTATTTTGCACACATCTGAACATCTGATAAAGCTGGAAGATGTTGTTATTTTTTCACAGAGGTCAAGGTTATCTCCTCTTTGCTAAATGATGATGAGATCGATAATTTTAACATAAAAGTCTCAACCAGATTATTCGACTGTCAAATTAAGAAGATTATGGCATGTATAGAAGGAAAACACAATATTTAAAGCCCACCGATGAAAATAAATAAAACACAGTTATTTAAAAGTCAGTGTTAGCAAATAAGCTCTCTTAAAATTAAAATAAGAACAAAATCCAGTGCTTAATTTTCCACAACCGCCTAATTGTTTACTTCGTTTCTTTTTTTTACCGATAGATACTTAACCGACCACTTCCAAGATAACCATATTGGTGATCACCTTCCTCCAGATATTTGCATTCACTGGCAAAATTTATTCATTAGGAGTTTTCCGTGTTATTTTTGTCAAGTTTTCATTTTGGCTCAATATATATTTAAAGATAAAATTATTGAACCGGGATGCATTTATTTTTTGTAAGAATACCGGAACACGCATCGTTTGTTATAAATACAAGAACCCAATTAGAAACACAATTTTCATTTACAGTAAAATTACCTCTGATTTACAAATTATTGAAAATACACCAAACCAAAATCAAAACTTTGCTACCAACCTTCCAGTCATATTGTTACAGGGTATCTAAATGTTATCAATAAATATATCATCCGTAATTTATTTTGAAAAGGGCCGAAAGATTTTCATCGGACATGGACTTTTAATTCTGCCGTGCGGAAATTGCAGAGTCTTTTAACTCATTTTGCATTCAATGGTGCAAACAATAACATGCTGAGCCAATGGCTCTTTCTAATTAGATAAAATAAATATAAAAATAATTGACTCTCGTTTATCCTTCTATAAAAGAAACATAGATTTCTAAAAACCACAACCTTGTTTTAACTTTCGCCATTTGAAAAAAACAACACGGAATTCTAGACGTTCACAACAGATTTGGTTCATCACCTGCTGCTTAGGCTTCAAATCATGTAATTATATTGTGACGTATACACTACATTTATATTCACACTGAAGAGCTTTACAGTACTTATGCATACACACTGACTTCTTTAGAGAATAATCTTGTTGCTACATGCAAAATTTAGAATCCGTGTTGAACCAAAACAAGATAAAATTCCTACTATGAATTGACTGTCTAAAATGCACAAACACTGTATAAAGAAAGATTTATCGCCATATCAAGTTCTTGCCAAACTACTAAATTAACCTTTTGGCTTTGCAATGCTATTAGCTTCTTATGTTTTATATGTTTGTGTGCTTTTGCATGCAACATTGTTAAGCCGATGGGTGGGTTGGCGTTATTTCACCAAGACAACTTGTACTTGTTTTGTGATATGAGAACCTGTTGGGGCAAGTCGCAAACTTTGGGCAAATTGGTGCACTCTAGAACCTGGTTTAGACTCCCAATGGCAATTTGAGTTGCAACTAACCGTTCCAAGGCGGTAACCTCTTGGGTTCTCATTTTTGTTAATTGTTTGTGGTGTCTTTTTTGAAACTGATCATTTATTAACTTTGCTCTCTCCCTCTCTCTTCCTCTTGACTGTAAGAGGAGGCTGTGTCTTCTGAATGTGGCAATTCCTGATATGCATATTTCACCTTTTTACTGACTTTTTACTATTATTGTTTTTGTTTTCATTTTTTATATTTTATTTTTCATCCAGGAGGGTCGGCACCAATAATGTTATATATTGGCGATGCCAACCTCGAAATCACGCTTATCGAGACGGGTTTTTGTACAGGCCGAGAGAACGCTCTCCCTGAAGAAGTCTGAGTACAAGGCTACTTTGTGGGACAAGGGCTGAAAAGATTCTTTTGTGTGTTTTTGGCCGCCTCTAACTGCTTTTTGGGTTAAGAGTTAGTTTACTCTAATCTCCGATAAAAGCTATGGTAGCGTCATCCCAGCCAATATGCAAAGGAATAAAGCCGCCATAGCAAGACTTTTGACGTTTTACGTTAGTTCACGTTTTATTTTGAAACTTTCGAAACTGTAAATGTTTTTTTCTTTTTTCTTTTATGGTATTATGACTCTTGCTCCGCTTTCCGTTAATATCGATTTCAGCACGTTGTAACATTTACCAGCATTTATTTGCTCGGACGGGTCAATTATGTTATTTCGATATTGGCTGTTCTACGTCGTTTTGAATACATATGGCTCGGTTATGACTTACTCCCCCACCCCTTTAAACAGAGCTACGACGATCCACGATCTGAACAAGATTTCTGCGATGCTTCCGCGCTGCTTTTACTCTTCTACTACTCTCTTTTTACGACTTTACCCCGATTCTTGTTTGCCACGATGTCTCTACGCTTGTTTTGAGCATGTTCAAAATAAGCGTGGCGAAAGCGGCGTAGAACTCTCTGATCATAAAGACCCTATCGCGATCAAACTGCGCTTATGGAGATTCAGCTACGTTTCTCCTGCGATTTGTCAAGATCGGCCACGTTTTTGGCCACGATTTGATTGTAGTAGAAGCGGCGTCTATGTGTGAACGGGGGTTATAAACGGGTGTCGCAGAAGTACTTTATTAGTTGCGAATAAGTTGTTTTGCGTGTATTAAGTAAAAATTTTAATAGATAATGAAGCCCAGAATGTTTTAATGCGCTTGTGCTTCCGCTGTGTTGGCTGAAAGTAGCTTTTTTATATTATTATTAATTTATAATGTCCTGTTCTGAATAGAAATTGTAATCCGGTCGAATAACGCGACAACTCTACACGCCTCGTGCAACCACACACACCACGTGCAATCGCGAAGGATAAACGATGTAATATGTTACATCTTTATTTACAGTATGTTTTTTTGCTGTACCTGGTTTGTTTGTGAAAACACAATTTATTTTTTTTATTGTTCATAATTATGTAATAATTCCGAAAGAAGTCAAAATTGTAGTGAAAACACCTTTGCTATAAATTTATGTGGTTTATAAAACAAATGAGGATTTTTCGGCGTTAGCTGTCTAAGCTCACTTTTGACCTAGTTTTTCGACCAATGAAATATTGTAAATAAAATTTATTATGCAGCGGGAAAATCAAATAGATTATTTTGATTGGTTATTAGTGGGTCTTGTTAATGATTACCGTAACGATTTTTATATTGTGTGTAAGTATTTACCTGGCGCTTATATGTTCGGGCATTTTCGTTTTAAAAAGCGTTAATTGTATTGGAGAAAAAGATATTTACGGTATAAATAACCAGTTAAGTCAATTGATGGCTTAAATACGATTTTATATTGAATATTCATAGGTGTCAGGTAAACACTCGAGTACAATACACAGTGTAAAACGACAGAGAAGTGCAGATATTTCTGGTTCTTACTGGTTCCTTTCTAGTTCCTTTGATACTGATTGTTAATTTCAAATTCTAAACGCCTTGGTGTATTGGTTATCACACTCGCCTCTCAAGCAGAGGCCCCGGGTTCAATACTCGGGAGGGACACTTTCTTTTAAAGTTAATTTGGTAGATTTCGCTCTTGTAACAAGTTGTTATTATTTTCATTTATTGTATTTTAATGACATTTATTCATCATTAGTGCTAACTCTACAAGAGGTATTTTATTGAAACTGAATGTACAGGTAATGTTAGACATTCTTCTTTAATCGACGTATTATCACCAGACGAAATTTTTGCACGGTCTTTATTTCTTTCTTATATATAAAAATCTTTTCCACCAACGCCGTTTATCTTTTTTAAAGATATTTCTTGTTTAAATAGTGTTTTATTTAAACATCATTTAATCTGCAAACCACGTACAAAACAATAATCCCCCTTCGACATCGAAGAAATACAAGTAACACGCCCATTGCGTGTCTCGAATGGAAAAGCTCTGGTTATGCTTACCGCTCGGCCAACCTAGCACTTGAATCGCCGCATAGGGTGAAATAAAATAGACACGGTGTTTTTGTTGATTTTTTTGGATAAAAATCTCGGCCTGCATCGAATCTGCAAGTTTGAACATATGTGCTTGTTTCTTTTTATAACTGTGTAAAGAGATGACAAGATTTCCCCCGATGTTGACTCCACGAAATCTAGCAAGAAAATGAACGACCACGTGCCGAGGTTAACTAAGTTAGAAAAAGTGCATAATATCGTAGTTGACTTCATACGCTATTGTTGTTTAAGTGGCTTACACTAGACCTATTATTGGACAAAGGTAATTTGGCAATGTTTACATTGGCTTGTTTACATTGGCGTTACATGTGACATAGGCAGTAAATTTGAAATGCAATGGTATAAGTGCTGTTATAGGTTGTAGGTTCGAAACATGTTTTTTACGTGTTTTTTTTTACTTTTTACGCAAAAAAATATTCCGAATTTTTTTTACT
>JAZAYU010001024.1:0-103010 GCA_038501625.1 Corbicula japonica
GTAACATTTTTTGATGTTTTCTTTGACATCTAACGTGAAAAATAAATATTTCCTTTTATTTTCGTTAGTTCACAAACTAA
The DNA here is from genome assembly GCA_038501625.1 of Corbicula japonica. Lineage (NCBI taxonomy): Eukaryota > Metazoa > Mollusca > Bivalvia > Venerida > Cyrenidae > Corbicula > Corbicula japonica. Next base: position 81 of record JAZAYU010001024.1, read on the forward strand.
AGCTATATAAATATTGGTTGTGAAATTACTTGTTGCAATTTTGAATAAAAACTTCTCCACGTCTGCGTCCTTGTCCGCGACGTTTCGCTGAATGAGCGGAATTGAATATACACGGACGGATCTCGGATGCACCTTCTAGAGAACAGGCAGCAAACAAGTGAACAGGTAAAAATGTTCTCTATCTAATCTTATGTAGGAAGGGTTCACCTCCCCAGATCTCTTAGGAGATCATAAATGCTCCACGTTGTCTCCGCAGTCTAAACATTTCCCGTATTCACAATCTATGATGCCGTTTCCCGTTTTTGTCTATTTCGATTAGCAATCACACCTCCTAACATTAGCAAGTGTTTTAACATAAAATTTCTTTAGATCAAGACATTTTATGAAGCTCTAACAACTGAACAGCACTTCATTATCTTTGATGCGCATAGAATAACATAAGTTTAATTGCCCTTAAGGTAAATAAAATTAGCGGAAGCGGAGACGGACACGCACGCAGTCAACGTTCAGGGAACTATGGAATATCCCGTCTTAGCGGTTGCGGACAGTGACACACACGCGGACGATGTCCACAGAACTAAGCAATATCTACAAATATATCCACTCGGATATCAACTTCTCCACTAGACCAGCATTTTTTCACGGAAGATCATTTCGGCACACATTCAGTATAGTTATCAGCTTGAATAACCTCCCTCGATGGTAATATCTTAATTTCAATCCATGCAAAATTTCTATCCTTGTAGGTGACCGTGTGGCAGGCATTCCATAGTTCCGTGAACGAGGTCAGCTCGTTTTATTTCCGTGATGTGCTATTCCATACTTCTGGCATTATATGCGCGTGAAAGCTTAGTAAGTTTCTTTTCAAGACAGCTTGAATTTTCTGCGGTGGAGTTCCCTACTTACTTTAGATTAGATAGAGAACATTTGGAGCAACTTGTTAGCTGCCTTCAAGCGAGACATGTTTCATCTACATGTATAAGTTTCATCCGGTTTCTGACCGTGTGCGTGCAATTTCAAACATATCGTAGTGAATGTTTCATACGTCCGCGTCCGTTTTGCGTCCGTGTCCACGACGTTGGTAAGTAAAAATTCGCGGACTCTGACGCTCACGCGGAAAAGGATACGGAATACGCATCACGGAACTGTGGAATGCCGACATGTATGTGCATATTCGAACTATCCATTTTAGGGGGTAATGAATGGTTTGTTCTGTGAATGCCTCATGCATGGTTGGCTAGGTGCAGCCGCCGAATGTATTAGTTTGGGGGGGATGTTACGTGGACGGTATGTTCGAAACACAACGAACTTGCGTATGAAATAACACTCAATCAGTCTTAGCAAGATGGACCTGAGAAAAATATGCGAAGAAGAAAATGTTACAGTAACTCAAATGGAATGCATACCAACCCAGGATGTATTTCATGATGTACACGATGACAAAATTTCTCATCAATGCCATGTTACAGCTGTGTTTGATGAATCAATACAAGTAAGAAGAGTCGGGCGTATTGTTACAGGTTTTGTTGTGTGGATACTTATTTTACAAAGAGTAATATTTTCGTTTATCATTAAATGAAATTTAACAATGTGCTATTTGTTGATATGAACCATCTATCCGGGTCGCTTACAAATCTCCCCAAAAAGATACTAGATTCGAACCGTGACATTCGCTACACAAATAAGGAATTTCGTTCTTGTATTCCAGAGAGTTATGAGTACTTAATTTGCTTTTACAGGTAGATGGCAACTACTGCTAGCCATCATGGTTCCGCGTTGAGCGCCAATTGACACAGATAGAGAACATTTTGCAGCCAGGCCGACTCGTACCCGGGACCACTCGCTGACAGGGTGAGTGCTCTTCCGACCGATCTGTTAGAGCAGCACTTCTTCTCTTCAAATTGTACCATGAGATTAAATAAGTCTAGGGCTATATTTCAGGACGTGATGAACTGTTATCTTAAATTTTATTTAAATATTTATCTGGATAAGCCATAGAACACATGTATTCGTGAAATGTTGTTCCAATTAAACTCAAACTAATATTACTCAATAATGCTATTCGTTATTTGCATGTTTCGGATTTGATTCCCAGTGTGAACTTGAAATTAAAAATGAGTTTTATAATTTATGCTGTTCACGATTCGACATTATCTTCTAGGATTATGTAAGATATGTGGTTAATACCAATCAAACCTACCTGTCTTAGGATATTGAACATTTGTCCGTGGCACTACAAGTATTGAATGACATTGGTGTGCAGTGATTGGAATGAATATAAAATAATAATCATGGTGCATAACACAAAAAATGCAGAAATTTAAATTTGCATAACAGGCTTTCGAGCCATTAATAATTATCCCATTGAATTGATTATATTAACTGTTGAAGAAACTAACTAACCTTTTCTAAGATTAAAGTAACAACATATACCATGAACTTTGAATAACTTAAAAAATAATATGCATATCAGAAATTTCCACAACCAGAAAAACACAGGATCCCTATGCGACAACAAGTAGAGAGAAAATAAGAGCATAGATTTATAAGAGAAATAATTTCAAATAAGCCATTGTAAACAATTAATATAAAGAAAAAAAAAACATTGGGGTTACAGCTTTTGAATGGACAATTGTAATGTTGTTTGCCACAAGGGGTTAAAACAAATTCTAGGGTGCACCAACCTCAGACTTGACCCAATATGTTCTTATATGAACATTGACCTGTGAAATCACTCAAACCTACATAACCACTCGACAATGTTGCATGCAAAAGGACATAATCATATAAAACAAAAAAGCGAAAAAAATTGTACAGCTTAAGGGTGGCTACTCAACGGCCTTACCGAGACCAGAGCCCATAGAGTCAAAATCAGCAAGAACACGATTACGGGCATAAAAGAAACATGCCGGTCTTCGAGGTTCTTTTTAAGATTTCCTATAAACCGTCTTAATCCTCAGCCACCTTCGTGCTATCAATGCATCTTAATTTTAGGCGGATTTCATTGAGCGCATTTATTATGTATTACAGAGTAGAGCAGTGCTTAGTCAGCTAAAGAGCTAATATTCCACTGAAACAAAAATCCTCTCTTATTTGAACTGATAATTTAGTGCAAGCAAAAACTCTAATGTAACGGTCAACAATCGTAATATGGATGCACATTCATTTGACTGAATAATATAAATGCATTAACTATATAAAGAACTGATGTATAAACAAAATAACTGCTCCAAAATATTTTAAAATGCTTTTAGATTCTTATGTTGTATATTTATAATATATGCTTTTGCAAGCAACATTGTGGAGATGAGCTGATTCAACATGTTAGACAAGAACACTTGTAGATTTGTGTTTAATATAATAGGCACGCCACGGGAAAAGGTACCTTCGGGCAGTTGACGTCAATCCTTGAAACGACGTCATAAAGTTGAGCAGACGACATTAATTATTATGCAATTCGCGGTAAACATACCATTTTATTGTTAAAATGTGTAACAAAATCACTGTTTTGTTATGAGAAAATAATAGAAATTTGAAAGTTCTTTCTAAATATAGTAACAACAAAAATGACCCAAAAATGACCCGAAGGTACCTTTTCCCGTGGCGTGCCTATTATATGAAAACATGTTTGAGCAAGTTCAAAGATGATGAACCTGGTTAAAACAAACATTGGCAAATTGTTTTGCAACTGGCCGTTCAAAACAGTAACACATCACATGTTCACATGTTCTTTATTTGTTTGTTGTATCTTATTTTACTGATTAATTAAAGACACGTTCTTTTTCCTCTACTGTTTGGCTGTTTGGGGAGGCAGTGTTTTCTGAGTGTGGCTATTCCTGATGTACACATTTCATGTATTGTATTGCAAAACGGATTAGTATTAGATTCGGTAAGAGTTAATCACTTTGGAATTATTAAATCACATCCAGATCGTTTGTAAACTATATGCATTAAATAAAATTTATTTGAAGAAACGCCTCAGCACCTTTTTGCACATATTTTAGCCATCTTTTGTGCAATGAAAACGGTGGCATTCATAGGAGACGAAACATCAAAAGTTATTAAATGTTAACATCATCTTAGTCCTTATTAACCCATGCGTACTTACGTCATAATTCCATTACCAATTTAAGTCCTCGCTCTATGGGTGTCTATGCAGCTTAAGATGCCAGAGTGGATATATAAACTTATGAGATTTGGTATAGGAACAAGAAGATAACTGGAACTTGCACTGAACAGCAGTTTGTAAAACAAAGGTAATAATGTTTTCTTACTGTGTTTAATTTCTGTCAATTTATTAAGATATGTTTATATACATAATTACAAAAATATTGTTAGGACACATATAATCTTTAAACGAACAAATCTTTAAACAACCAATAATATATATAAATATCAGGTCTCAAAAATCTGTTTTTATATTTAGAACTGCATTCATTCGACTTGTAAATCTTTTTTCTGCAAAAAGACCGCCGTTATGGGAGAACTTTATCATTGTAAAGAAAAACATCATAGAGACTTAAGCTGCAACGCTAACCCGGAAGTATCAAGAGCTTACGGTCTTACTTTTTTGCTCTACGAACAAAGCAACAACTTCATTGAATGCAATTCTTAAAAATAGATCGAGTTGCCGAAAGATCGTGAATTCAAATGTTTAAAGGATTTTCTTGTCTGAACTTTTTTTAATTTTTTAACTTTTGTTGCCGATTTTACCAATTGAAATCGAAAGCCTGAAACCGATTTTGCGTTTTTAATACTGTTCATACTGCTTTAAAGTAATGCTGAACAAATGTCCCTTAGTTTGACTGTGGATAAATGTATTCGTTTTGTATCTTGTAGATACAGACGATGAAGCTAATGTTATTGGCGGTTCTTTTGTCATTTCCAGCCTTTCTTTCAGCGCTGGTATGTATAACTTTTTTCAAAGTTTGCAAATTACATAGTACTTGAAAACTGAAAGGTAGACAAACTGATGTCATATCAACAAGTACAAAAAATTGGGAAAAAGTCATATGTTTATAATACGTTAATTACAATAAAAACACGACAAAAGGAATACAAAAGTGGAACCAGATGGATGACCGTCTGTTTGAAATCATACAAATGTACAATCACCTTGGTTTACACTAGGTTGTAAGGTGCATTAACCTCATACTTTCCCATCCAAGTTCAGTCTCATATTTACAAGCAATAAGAAGTTTGTTTTGTGAGTTGTGGAGTTCCTAAGATTTCCATGTTAGCGATATTGAGACACTTTCTCGTTGAACATTCAATTTGTTAATAATGATCTTTATCACTAAGAAATCGAATGGAAACAGTTGTCGATAATTATATTGTAGCTTTGCATGGAATAACAGACATGGCAATAAATAGAGAAAAAAAACTAAAAATGCGATGTTGTGTTGCAACAGATTCCTTTTCAGAAACCTAGGCTGAAGGTTATAAAGCTCAGTTTGGAAACCAGTATCAAATTTCGAGCATTTGATTGGCTGAAATGGCGACCAGTCGCCATTTCATCCAATCAGATGCTTTAGATTTTAGCCTGGTTTCCATACTCAGTTTTATAACCTTGGGCACTAGAGTAGAACGTACCGTAAGCTTGCTGGGCTTCTGTTCGTCTATAGTACAACAGTGATTTGAACATACACACTCACTCAGTTCTTATTAGTCACTTTTTGTCCGTAATTTTTCATTAAAAATACATTGATCGAACTCTTTATTTATGCGATCAATCGCCCACAACAGACTTCAATGTAAGCTTTTTGAAGTAATTGACCTAGGAACAGTTTGGTGATAGTATAGTTATCCTTAGTTTTGTTAGAAAGCTGTTCATGCAATTAAACGTCAAGCAAGTAATTTACACATATTAGGAATAAAGACTGTTCTAATGTTTTCCCTGCGTTATATTTGGTTTTAGATTCATTAAAGAAAACAATCAATAAATATTTAAAAAATACATGAATTTATTGATTCTAAGACTAACAGTTCTTTTTACAACATCTATTGACATTGGGATGAAACGAAACTAACATACATTTTAAACAAATGCAATCGACGACTAATTAGAACTGGGTGAGTGTATGTATTAACGGAACTTTAACAATGTTATTCTGCAACTGTATTAAAGTATTTGTATATCCTCATAATTATTTAAATATCACAATATATAATAATTAAAATCAAAAACATTACTTTTTGGCAGCACTCTAACAGCGGCGCAGGGTAAATCACCAGTTAAATACAACAAATATATTAAGTCAACATATCTAACATATTTATTGAATTACTGAAAATTAAATCGACAACAAAGTATTTGTCACACGTTAGATTCGGATCTACGACTAACGGTAGACGAGATCGCTTCCAATTGCGCTACGGTAAATTCCTAAAATTCTTTGGATAACATAATCTGTTTATAAACTGTGTGCCAATTACTATGCAGTGATTATGACCAAACATTGTTTAAGTTGTGAAGTCATTTATGAAGTTTGTTGTACTAGTTTTGTGATATGAGATGACCGTTCCAATGCGGTTACTCCTCGGGTCTTTTGTTAATTATTTGCAGCGTCCATATTGAAACTGATTATTGTAATACCATGCTCTCTGTTCCTCTCTACTCTTTGGCTGTATGGGGAGGCTGTGTCTGCTGGATGTGGCCATTCCTGATAAGCATCTTTCACTTTTTACAACAATTTAAACTGTATAACGAAATATTTAGTTCTGGCAATCTGTCAAGTTTATTTTGGAACTAATTTATTCAAATGATTTGTTTCAGTGACTTTCAAGTGCGTTAGCATTTTTATAAGTTATTAAGTGCATCTGGATGTTCATAAAGTTTAACGCCTGTTTTCAGTTGGTTATTAGGCTATATAACGGCACTGATTATGTGCACTTTTGTAAGTATTAAGCATGTTAAGATGGTGCAAACATGCTCATTGAATGGTTTAAGTCACATACTTAGAAGGAGAAGATTTTCACAGAACAATATTAGAGTAAATTAATTAATTTCAAAATTCAAACTGTACAAAGTACCATATCTTTTCAAATGCAATTCTAAATCACATGGTATATATTGCGAATAGCACACCGCAAAATAAACAAAACAGAGGCATTTGCATCCGTTCACAATTCTGTAAATTAATCATATTAGCACCTGTGCTATTTGAAAAAGCTGATTAATATATCCAACTTCAATATTGACAAACATTGTTGTTTTAAAGGAAAACAAACACAAGGGCTTCTATATTGATAGTAATTGTCGTCTTCTTGTTGTTTACCTAAGAAAATTTATGTTGAAATTCACAGTAACGCTAATTGTACCTTGTGGCGGCCGTAAAAATTCTTCTCGTACATACAGTCAGTACTGTTATCAGTAAAAAAACTCGTTACCGATGTCATGCAGTGATGATAATGTATATCAAGGCTGTCCGATCAACCTTTGTCGGGGTTGTCCCGGTTAGCTCCATTGCTTGCGTCGTCGGAATCGCAGGGCGTGTCGCTGTCGCTGTGACGGTGAGGGCGCTGCCAGGTAGAGGCTTTATCATTTTATAGTTCTATATCTATTTTTAGCCATCACAGTCGTTTATAGATGATGTTGTGAAGAGACACAACAGGTTAAGAGCAAGACACCAGGTGAGAGTGAAACTGTATTACCGCCTTCCATTAATGAATAAATACAGTTTCAAAGAGAAGAAATTAAGTCTTTTTTAAAATGTACTTATATAAATACTTCTATTTTGATATAGAGTAATGAAGATAAACTGAACACAATTACGAATTAGTTTTATTCAATGATGTTTCGCTTCCAAGCTGAAATATGTTATACTTAAACACGTTTTTCCTCATTGCTTATTTACGATTTCACCATGAAAACAACTGTTTTATAACTAGGCTGTGCACATTTAATAAAAACCGCTGACCAGCTATGAGACTTCGCAAACATTTCGACAAGTTTTGCTTGAGTTACCGTGATGTCTTGAAATCTAATATTACAAAAAGGCCAGTGCCCCAGATCTATAACTAAGCATGGAGATCAGTCAATAAGATTCTTGAGATTTTAGACTGGTCTCCAGATTTAGTGTTATGATTTTAGACCTATTCGTCACATTTCATTATCTATTTTTCTGTAAATATTAAAAATATCCCTACGCTGACTTCATTAAGAAATATCGTAAATCGGGGTGTAAAATCATGTGGGTTGTTAAAACCTGTATAAAGCACAACTAAAAACGATTTTTTTCTCTGAGCATTATCATGGACGCGTGTAATGATAGATTTAATCATTTAAACATTCCATGTATAAACAACTCCAATAATCAGACGTCAACAGATTTTGTGCATTTTTTACACGCAAAAATACACTGCGGGTCCACTTCACTCAACCTTGCAGGTTCATCGATAAAAAATAAAATTATCAAAATCTCAATAACGGCAAAACGCCGTTCAATGAAATTTTGCACAAATGAATGTTACTAATGCATCCTTTTTGCACATGGTGGGACAATAAAGAAAGAATTAAATATTCCCTAAACTTTGCTTTGAAAGATTGTGATTTAATCAAATCTTTGAAACCAACATGACGTCTATTTGTTTTGCTTTAACGCCACCGTTATAAATGTACCTGAATTTTCGAAATATTAGATCTTTGATTGTGTGAACTATTAAACAAAAAGAATATCACAAACAAAAACCAAAATTCTCTTTATCAATGGAAGTCTGATTCATTGATCGTATAATTCGTTCGAGTCTAGTCTAGTTATTTCTGGATTACCCCTCGTACATTACATTGAATTACTGAATACATTGCATTTATGTATTGAACATCGTTTTGAATACATATTATTAAATTTGGGTAGTGGACATTTGTAAATATATTTACTTAGGTTGGGCCGGTGAGAGAAAACCGAGAGATATCTTTGTTTGCACAAGAATGGGCTGATCATCTTGCCAACATTGGTAAGCTTGAGCACAGACCAAACAATAAATATGGCGAAAACCTGTCATCTATGCCGTCCTCTGAAGCTACAGGTATTACCTTAGATCGTTTAATAAAAATATGTCAAAGTACTGCTGAAAACTTCATAATTATGAAATTCAATATCTGTAGAACGTTTGGCGCATCTGAACTTCAGGATACGTTCACAAAATCCTTAAACCTTTACCAAAAATAAAATGCATTTAAAAGTAAAATTAAATCTAAAGGACATCTAATTATTAAATGAATGATTTTTCACGGTTATGAAATCAGCATGTCCATCTATCTATTGGCATACTGGTTTAAAGTAGCGCTTTGTGCAAAGTTAAGGCTGTTAAATTTTTCTTTATAATATTATGTGTCGGTCTTTGCGCAAAATAAGTACACCATTTTATTTGCATTACTTTCGATGATTTATGTATTTTTTTTTATAATATTGACAGGTTGTAGTTTGGTGGTACATATGAATCAATATTCCTGCTAGAATTCTTTTGCTTTTTTCATTCTCATTTTGATTAGCTTTCCATGCTCAGAAAACGTATTGAACTCATTCTGTTAAGGTCCACACACACTTTTTTCGCTCACAACCACATTCCACTAGATGTTGTATGTCATGAAATGGAATGAATAGCATAACATTATCTTTTGAAAAAGGTTTATGTCCCCACATATTTATGTAGCCCGACGTGTCGAGTTAATCCGACACCCGAATGTACTATTCGAGTAGACGCCAATCGCAATAATTTGCATTTTAATTAATAAATATAATCATGTTATAAATCACCCCAAGTCTTTTATAATTTCTAACTGATCTTGTTCAATGACCTTAAAAGTTCTCTTTTCATATGCACTCGTATATACATACTTTTGTAAATGTTGCTTTCATGGATTTGCCATTAACAACCACGTTATAAATTAATGAGGACAAAGAGTCTACTCCTGGTTTATCTCATTCCGTCATGCCCGATTCGCAATATGCAGATACGTACGATTGTATAAAATGGGGCAGGTCATGGGAAAAGTTACCTTCGGTAATTTTTAGTGATTTTTTTGTTTTTACTTAATTTAGAAAGAACTTAAAACTTTAAAACTTTAAATCAATTTCTTATAACTAAAATGTTATTTTGTTACACATTTTGACAAGAAAATGACATTTTTACAGCCAAATGCATTAATAAGTTACGTATGTCGTCTGCTTAACTTTATGACGTAATTTCAATAACTGTCCGAAGGTACCTTTTCCCGTGACGCGCCCCAAATGATATCTAGACTAACTGTGAGTCTAGTAAATGGATTGTTTTTGTATTCGTTTTTACATTTGACGACATATTCAATTGCATCAAAATGGGTTTTAATAATAAAATCTAAAACCTTTTCTAACTGACAGGGAGACAGCATGTCGATTTACTTTACACCGAAGAGGAAAGTTTCTATCGACAGAAGGGTTATTACAACACGGAACCAAACATGAACAATTTCGTAAACTTCGGTGAGTACATTTTATGTTTTTTATTCAAATTGATTGTTTGTATGTTATATCATGCTGAAGAGGTTGTATTAAGAATAGTAAGTTCACATACTCTTATCTGCAACTCTTATCTGAAAATCTGCATCCAGCAGGTCCACAGAAACATCTTATTGGCAAAATTGTAATTACATTAATGCGTAATATAATGTTTAAGAGCTTCATTTAATTGAAAGATTAATGTTCAATATATTCAGTAACTGAACAACAGATGCATAGCTTACTCATGGGCTTACAAATAAGGCGGCAGTGCCAAGCCAAGCATGCAAGAGACAGACTCATTACATACCATCCGTATCTCCAAAAAGAATTTCATATGCATTTAATATTATATAGCTGCCCACATCGCTTGCAGTTAGAATATTACAATCAATGGTGGCAATTGAAACTGATAACTACACTGAAATGAATTATGGGGAAACATATAACAGCCGACGCACGGCACTTAACTACTGTTATACTATCAGGTGGTTTGATACATTAAATGTATAGATAACCAAGACTTTCCAATTACGGTGGCCGCGGCAGCGCCTAGCCAAACCATGCAAGAGGCAGACACAGTACTTTCTATTCAGTACATAACAGGCATACATGCATGCACACACACCAACAGAGGATAGCTACAAGGTCACGCCAAATTATTAGACATAATGCAATATTGTCTGCGATAATACGAACGAAATTACTCATTTGAGAAGAAATTGTAATAGTCACAAAACATTTGTTTGGACTAATAATAATCACACAAATAAAGGGTTTAACACAGGGTTTATCTTTAAATGCATTCGAAGACTACATTTAATATTTATATAAAGCTTGCAACTATTTAGTAAATAAATGTCAGTTTTAAGTTCAGTTTTCGGTGAAGCAAATCCAGTGAAATATTCACAATCTATAAATATAAATACATGTATATAGAATTTATAATTTCAGGACATTTCACACAGATAGTTTGGAAGGGAAGCAAGGAGATCGGGATTGGAAAAGCTGAGGGGTTTGTAGTGATCAACTATAACCCACCTGGGAACATTATTGGAGCCTTCGAAGACAACGTCTTCCCACCGACGGCTTAACAATAATGATACATCATTAATAATTCACTCTAAGCTTTATTCGCATAATTATATACTTTTGCGTGTGTGTCTTTTATAAACTGTCTCCAACGTAATGGTCTTTTTAACCGTGCCGTTCCAAGACGGTAACACCAGGCTCTCTTTTTCGTTCATTGTTTTATTACCTCCTTATTTGAAATTGATCTGCGCAACGTTTTTTTCAGGCCCCCTTTCAGGTTAACCCGATATATTATGAAAAATTTGTTTAATATAATACAGCAGAATACAACATCAATACAATACTTTTAACATACTTGTAAATACAAATATATAAAAAGGAAACTGAAATTCGTTTTTAAACCAAACAACTACATTATACATGTAATGTAATTAGTTTTATTACAACCTTTCAAGTTCATTTACAAAATTTGTATATTTTAACTGTTGTCAGCAATTCGTTACTAATTGTGTTGCAAAACATGAATGCAACAAAACTTCACACATAGAGTAAACATTCTTTCTTCAAGTTAACAATTTATTAGTAAATGTTACACAGTTTTCATTACGCTCTCCAGTTAGTTTAGCTATAAAATAAATTGGATTGACAACGCATATTGACATAGAACAGACCTGCGCAACCTTCTTTTGACGTTTTCCCGGCTAGCTCGATCGGTAGTATGGTCAATATAACGAGTGGCTAGGAGCTGTTACATTACGGGTTTGATTCTCTAAAAATCTGACATTATTAACACTATCAGCGAATAAACGTCAGCAAATATGCTGGGTCAATGACTGCACTAGCAAGATTGTTAAGGATAAAAGTAACATATGCAACAGAAAAAGGTACTTCTGCAATTTTAACTAGAAAACACACTTACTTAGCTACCAGTACACATTTTAACAGATGTGCTGTTTTAAAAAAAATGGCTGGTTTGGGTTTTCCTTTTTATAAAATTGTACAACAAACAGTAACTTTCATTTTCCTACTTTGCAGAGTTGTCTCATCATGCCCTTTAAAGATTTGTGAAGTTTCATCAAATAGCACCATCCGTTAAAAAAATATTCTAAATAATGGTCAAAAATGTCAGGAGTGTGACAAAAAAGTGTGACACTTTCCAAAATCACATTTGTTCAGACCATTAGTTTACAAAAATCTTGAGTAAAGACAAGTTTTAGTGTTGTTTTAGTCAAATGTGCATTTATTAGGCATCAAATAATGATAAAATTAAGCATATTATACTTAAAGTAATCAAAATTTATGCTATAAAGTCAAGCGTGGTGGATTAGAAAATACCTCAAGAAAATTAATACATCTTTGCTTTATAAATTTATAGGACTTTAAAGATTAATAGTACATAAGAAATGTTTTATGTATTATTTAGTTTTATGTTTCTAGATGCAATAATTATAATATTATCACCTCTATTGAAATTATATTTGTCTGCAGCTCCCTTCAGAAAATGTCAGCTAAATTTGTCAGGAGTGTGACATTATGCACATATTGCAATATTCTGTCAACATATCCTTTACATGAAAACAAGAGCATGTTAAATTTTTTCCTAGAAGTCTATGTCATGTTTTGTTAAATTGTGACAAACAGGAATGACCTTAGTGAAACAATTTTGAGTACACTGCACTTATGTGGTTGTCAGGAGTCTGACACACTTTCTTAACAATATGAATTTTTTATCTTACGATAACACAAGTTCTAAAGCACTTATATTTTATGCTTCAACATGTATTTGAACAGAAATACACATTTAAATAATAAGAAACAGTAAAACTTGTATTTTAAGCACATAAGTTAAAATTCTTTGTTTTATTTAATGTTGGTCAATAAATCTCCATAAAAATTTTTATTCTGCCACATATGAGTATAAATTGATTGATTTTGATCACTGTAAAGACTGTACAAACATAAGGACGAACCAGTTTAGACTTTTTATGAACTTAAAATCTTTACATTTTTTCACTTCACTTGCCATTTTTCAAATGGCAATATCTCAGCAACCAGTTGACCGATTTCAAAATTCTTTTACGTTCTGTTCTCAGTTTTAGTAAGCACAAAATACAGAATAACAAGTTTGGAATTTTTATGAACTTTAATTATTCACTATTTTTTTCACTTTTCCAGCCATTTTTTTTGAAACAGCCCAGATGTGTATTGTTATAGTGCGTTATTTAAAGGAAGGCAACTAAACATGTTTGATCTATTTGCTTGCAATAGATTGTTCCCCCTTGAATATCGCGAACGAAATTAAAACTAGGGTAAAGGGATATGAAGAATTAGAGAATTCATAACCGCTAAAATACGGATTTTCTGTCTAATATATTCGAACTTTCTATTATCGACGCATCTCTATTACCGACGTGACTTGGTAATGTAGTTGCGCGCTATCAAATTTTGCAGCTTTGACCCAGATTTGACGAACACGGTCATTTTTTGTTAAATATTGCGTTGATAAATTAGTTTCTTTTACCAAAATAAAGAAATCATAAAATCAAATTGAACTAATTTTTACAGGTACGTCGATAATGCAGTATTCCAGGCGTGAGAAAGAAATGATCGTTTTGCATCCTTACGGCATTACATGTAATACCACACACAACCCCAGCAATACGCAAATCCAAGCAAATAACATATTTACTAAAACAATGGTTGTTTTTTTAAATCTTTTAAAAATCTTTTGAAATACATGAAGAGTGGACATTTAAAGTCACTAAACACGACTCATACGAGCACATTGCAGGCTGGGTTTGTTTGAGCCTGTTCATGGGCAGATATGGAAATTCTTACTGCTAGAGCATGCTAAAATCGGTTTGCCCTAAATTAAATTTAATTTTAATTTTAAATTTAAATTTATTCAGTTATTAAGTTCCACAAATACTAAATTATTAAGTTTTAACGAAATTAGCTATTTACTGCAAAAAAGCTTTTAAAATAGGAGTATACATATTAAATACTGTTTTATAGTGAACACAATAAAAAACCATTGATCTTTGATCATTAGAAATTACTTCACATAGAGTTATCTGTCTTTAAGTTTATTGTTGTCGTTTGTAGTTTGTTATTTTCTCATTAATCACTCTTGCTATTGCATGTATTGCGCATTTGTTTATATCATCATATATATAACGATGAACTATATAATGTCCAAATTAATGGAAATAAAAATTTTGTTCTGTTCTGTTCCTAGGCAAGAAAACACTGTGCGGAAATTAACAGAATAGAATTTTGACAGGGACCTGAAAGAATATAAATCCTGCAAATTATAGAGAACTTAAAGGAGAAAAATGCCTGAAGTATATCATTGGTGAGATTGAAAAAAGATGTCCAATTGTTCATGAATCAATCCATCTTTAACTGGTAGAAATATTAAAACAAAATTGTATAGTTTTTACGTACTATGAGCATACTGCCAACATACTTAAGCTCAACAACCTTCTAACAGCGTATCTGAAAACAGCACTGATTGAATGCTGATTGGAACAAAAGCAGTCTTATATCTGATAAAACACAAGCAATTCACCTTTTTCTATTGTTGAATTCTATAAAGCACTGCTCTTGGAATAGCGAAATGTGATACATTTTGTTCGTTTCGAATTTGTCGGTGGGTTTGATTAACGGTCTACATATAGAGCAAAAAGAAAAAAATAATAAGTGAAATATTCATATCACGACACGAACACCCTCAGAAAACACAGCTGTTATACGCAGTCAGAAAGTAGAAATTATAGAAGAGCACGCGAAATATAATGATACTACAGTACTTATTTCTTACCTATCAATCGATCCTCATCAAGTTCTGATTTGCTTGCTAATAACGAAACTAATTACCCAGCATAGAACCTGATAGTATAATGATAATTAACTCTTCTATGATAACATGGGAATCATTTGCGGTACAATAACACACCGTGCTTGCTTATCTGCAAGGTGGCTGTATAACCTTATTCCGGAATACCCTTCTACATGTAGCATAATAACATATATCTACATAAAATTAATTTAATTGATTTGTTAAAAAGTTGAAAACCACTGTGAAGGAATGTAATTATTATTATGTATTATAATTGTAATTAATTGAGCTTATAGAGGTTTTACTGGATTTTCTGGATTTAATGTTTAGCACCTGTTAAACGTTTCAGTTGGATTAGTTTAGCCATTAAGATCTCTTGTAAGTATTAAAATTATATATTGTAAACTTTGTCTTTGTTTAATCGGAATGGCAATGAAAATTAAGCAATTTTACAAATTAATTTTCAGATGAAAACTATCAATCGCAGAGTAACCTGGGGGGGGGGGGGGGGGGGGGGGGTACGGGTAAACCGATCTGGTATGTCATGGCGCGCGTCTCGTCTTACACGGAGAGTGTAAAATGGGATGTTAAAGCACCTATTACGATGTCGATAAGTTACATGTGATAAAGTCACAGACATTGGTAATTTTCGATGAAGGTCTATGGAATGTTGGAAATACGGCATGAGGATAGCAAGACAAGAAACTGCCCGAAAAAAACATGAGTTTACTGCTGCGTCTTAATTTAAAACGATGAAAATCCTTCAAGTTGGTTACATTTATTTCAAAAATTTATTTTAATAAATAGCACTGGATATGAGGATATGTTGATAATTTGTAAATAATGAGTGTAAAAAAATTGTGCACTGGGGGCAGTGTGGTTTAATCCAGTTTCTAGGGTGCACCAACCTCACGCTTGCCCCAACAGGTTCTCATATGAAGAAACAAGTACAAGTTTGTTGGTAAAATAACTAAATACCCATCAGCTCAACAATGTTGCATTCAAAATCAAAAA
Source organism: Corbicula japonica (assembly GCA_038501625.1). Lineage (NCBI taxonomy): Eukaryota > Metazoa > Mollusca > Bivalvia > Venerida > Cyrenidae > Corbicula > Corbicula japonica. The sequence continues at coordinate 16,446 of JAZAYU010001024.1, forward strand.
CAACAAATTTGAGACTGGTTTTACATGCTCAGTTTATAACATTGGGCACAAATGATGATATACATTTTATCTCCAATTAGAATATCTTTATTCAATAAGAGATATATTCACACAAACTCATTACTGTTGTAAAAATAGAGTGATATTAGAGATTAAAACTATATTATTTCCTTGTTTTTTTCCTCAGGCTATATATATCAAGATAATGTCTGTGTTTAAGTTTAAAGTAATTATACTTGACTGTACAAAAAAGTCCCCAAGATGTAAGTCAGATTAAAGGAATTTTTTGAACTAAAGTACTCAAAACCAGTGTCACTGTCGTTATTTTCTGTTTCATTTATTTTCATGGGTAAATAATTGAACAATCATGTGTACATATCAGATAACACAAAAAAATTGATACATGTAAAACATTACTTGCTTCACAGGTGTTTTTCAGAAAGTCATGAACAGCCTGCACGCGCAATTGCGACACATGTGACAACATTTTCAGATCCGTTAGTTTGTTAGTTACTTTGCTTAAGCCAAATGTTTTTCCTCCTAAAATGAAAACATTCTAAAGTAGAAGTCTCACCGCTTTGACTGCAAAGTACAAGATGAGTGTGAATATATCAAACTGATAAATTACTCTAACTTGTTTTTCTGTTGTTGTTGTTGTTGTTACTTCCCAGTTTTATGTCCCTCCCGCCTCTGAACGAGGACATTATGGTGTGGACATACCAGCTTTCCATGGTGGAGGAAGACCCCAGGTGCCCCTCCGGGCAATTTTCAGGCCCGAGCGGGCACCTGGGTAGAACCACCGACGTTCCGCAAGCTAGCTGGTTAGCTTCCTCACATGTAAGATCTTGACCCTGGTAGGTCTCGAACTCACAGCGGTGAAGGGCAAGTGATTGTCAGTCGGAAACCTTAACCAGTCGGCCACGGACGCCCCTTTGAATGACTTGTTTTTCTGTTGCTGAGATGGACATTTAATAGCATTTTGGGGGCTATACAATGTGTAGCAAGCAATTAATTTAGCACGCCTCAAGCAATAGTACTAAAACAATAGCGAATCTCTTCAAAAGCAACTTTATGCCATCAAGAACTATACGGGCTTTCTAGATTAAAAATTAGATTGAATATTTTGCTAAATACACATTTTTAGCAAACATCATAATAACTAATTATAATTGGATTCATGATGGGCATGATGGGTGTTCAGGGCATTGCCGTCATACAGTGTCTGACCCTTCAAGCAAATATTAGGTCTTTGTTTTATATTTAATCGTTTGCTTATGTAATATTAGACTTTAACAGGTATTGCCCTTTGTCAGGGGAGCCAACCCGTTCGGCGACAGTGCCTAGCCATGCAATTGCAATTATGCTTTCGATTGAGCTGTCTTTTACTGAACACATTGTAATATGCGGTTTTAAATGATATAAATTAAAAATATTAGTATTAATATTAGTATCAAAAACTAGTAACATTGTTTCTAAAATTTAAATAAAATAAAGTTCAATCTTCCATCTATAGCCCTTTAACATTTAAATATTGGATTTAAATTAACATCCTAAGATTAGTATAACAAAGAATTTTTAATTACCAAAATAGCAACTAACTAAACTTTCTCAGTAAAACGTTAATAATTTCTTCGCAATTGTGCTATCACCATGCTAAATGGCTTCCAAATAGCTTTGTTTTATTCTAGACTTCAGGGCAAAAGTCTTAGATTTATTTCAGCATAATGCCCAAACTTTTCCTCGAATTTTTAATCCTATCTAAGAACAAATAGAACTTCTTCTTTGGAATACACGTTCTACATTTTTTCCCGATTTAATTATTAATCTTACAAGTAAATTTGTACTTGATTGACATCTCCAAGATCATTGCACTGCTTTATGCTTTGAACTCATTTACTCAAACTTGCGTCACACAGCACGACATTTTCAAAGCCATCGGAAGTGTTTTTTATGGAAAAACATTAAAACAATGTAATTCTAATACATCTTCGTATTTTCCTGTGGGAGAGTTTAGAAGATTAATGTTTGTTCTTAATTTGATGTTGTTTTGATTATCTAAGAAAAAGAGATTTTTTTGTACTGCTGTGCTGTTATCGTTCGATTGTGTTTGACCATGAACTACATTAAAAAGTGTAACGTTTATATAAACAGAAAAGTGAAATATGCGTATCAGGAATAGCCACATTCAGAAGACACAGACTCCCCACACAGCCAAGAAGAAGACAGGAAGAAAGAGAGAGAATAGTTTATAAAATAACCAATTTCAAGACAGACACCACAAAGAATTAACAAAAGTGAGAACCTATGTGCTTACCGCCTTGGAATGGTTAGTGGCAAAACAATTTGCCTCTGGGGTTTAAACCAGGTTCTAGGGTGCTACAACCTCACACTTGCCCCCAACAGATTACAACCCAACATCATTTCAACAATGCTGCACGCGAAAACACACAAACATATAAATCAAAGGAAGTTAGGGCGGATACTCAATGATCTTACCGAGACCAGAGCACATGTAGTCAAATCAGCAAGAACACGATGACAGGGATAAAAGAAACAGGTCGACCTTTTAGGTTTTGCAATATTGCCCCAAAAACCTTCATTCACCCTTAAACCCCTCCCATCGTCGTGCAACCAAAAGCATATTGATCAACTATAATCAGCAGGCCTGCAGAGCGCTGTGGAATATGTTTGTAACCTTTCTTTTTGAATTTCAGTTGGTTTGTACGAATATCGTGGAGAAATTACCTTTGCATTTTATTTTCTTATGTTTATAACATTATATTTTTTATTTAAAAGTCTAGACAATAAACGTGAATTTACAATATATTTGTACTTTTGTCTATTACTAATGATATTTTGTTCTACATTTAAAACAATAAACCAATAATTGATTTCAAGTATTCTGTAACACAGGTCCAGTAAAACATTTACACCAAGATCACCCCCTAAATAGCTCGAAACAATGGTTAAAATGTTTTTTTGATATTGTTTATAGGGCGTTAAAATCTGTGTTACACAAGGTTTATATTATCAGAAACAATGACAATTATTTATTCTGTTAAGTCCCGTCCACTTATTTCTCATTTAAGACAAGTCCATTATCTGGGGACCATCAAATCAGGCATTTGAACAATTGCCTACAGACTGCCCATTGTTCACTGAAATTATAGTGCCTATACTGTGAATCGAACCCGTAACATGGTTATCATTACATGACATCGATATCAAATTATTACTAATAACAGTACTAACTGTATGTACGAGGAGACTTTGTACGGCCGCCACACTGCACAAATAGCACTTCTGATCAGTGAATTTCTAAATGACTGTAAAGCAGTGGATAAATTCACTAATGTTCAAGAAAAAAACTGATAAATGTGTGTTTCAAACATATTTGACTCCATATGCATATATCCATTGGGAAAAAGACGTGTGAGACAAGTTATACCCAATTGTTTGTTTGGATCGCACCTGTCAGATACGTTATTTTCTTTTTTTGGATTACACATGCTAGGTTTGTATCACTTGTTTATGAAAAATAAACATTAACTTTCTGCATACTCTTGGAAAGCACCGACATTCCATTAGGGGTAACATTAAAGTCACAAAATGATAAGTAGCTGCTATATTTTCCGGCAATGATTATTTATTTTCTTGTTTAAATTGGGATTTAAAAGCAATCAAGCATAATCATCTGCAGTGCTGCAATATTACGTTTCCTTAGCTGTTTGACAGAAAATGTTCTGGGGACCATACGCCGCTGAACATGGAATGGTATTAATCTGAAAATCCCGCATTGAAGGTTCCATTGTTACCGCCATATGCATACCACCGTTTGGGATGGTTCAAAATTGTACTGTTTATTGGTGTAAATATTGAGTTGCGCTCAACCCGGGGATAGACGGCGTTGGAAGTAATAAGCATTTCCATTACTGCCCATAAACAGGCTCAATCAAACCGAGCCTGCAATATTTTCATATTAATCGTGGTCGAGGTTCTTCAAAGTTCCCTTTTCATCTATTACAACATTTGCCAGTTTAAGTGAATCTTATATAACCTTAAAATTGGAAACACCACGATTTAAAAAAAAACACTTAAAATATAAATGCTGCTGAAAAGAACTCAACAAATTATACACTCGTCAGTTATTGATAAAAACGATTCATTAAATTAAGTGCTTTTTATTTAAGTTTAATTTCGTGACAAAAAAAACTCTAGATAAACAACTTCATTTAGGAAAGAATTAGTTCCAAAATTTAAAAAGTCATTTACTTAAAATGTTTTCTCTAAGGTTTCGTTGTTTCCTTGAAATCGTGCTTATTGGGCCTTAATGAAAATATTTTCAACTTCGAACATTATTGAGGTTTACTGACTCTTGTATGTTTGTGTGATCTCTAAAATAGATGAAACGGGAATTTTGAAAGTCACCGAACACGACAAATATGAAAATATTTCAGGCTCGGTTTGATTGAGCATGTTCATGGGCAGTAATAGAAATCCGCCTATCCCCGGATTGAGTGTAACTCAATATTTACACCAATAAACAGTATAACTTTTATCCATCCCAAACGATGGTATGCATATGGCGGTGAACATGGAACCTTCGATACGGTATTTTCATATTGATAACATTCCATGTTTATGGTCCCCAGATAAAAGAATGAAAAGGTGAAATGTGCATAAGCTTGCCCTAAACGAGAAAACAATGGGCGGGACTAAACAAAATAGAATGTTGACAGGGAATCTCCCTAACCCAAAATATTAAACTATGTTTTAAATGGTCAAAATATTACGTCGAAATTGTTTTGTTTAAGGGACAGACAGAATTTGATACAAAGGTGACAATTAATATGTTACATAAAGATTATTTACCTTGTTATAAATATTTTTTGCTGATGTATTTATTTTTACGCGTAGTTCTCGCTAATGAAAGTACACGAAATTAAATCCTAGCAAAATCAAAATATTTAATAATCAAATTTTATAAGAAAAATAAAACGAAACGGCGCGGATTCATACTCGCAAGAAAATGACAATGTTGTCTTGTGTGCGAAGTTTTATCCTCACGAAATTATACCACAATTATTTGTCTCATCAACAGGTTTTTATGACGTATACATTTACAACTCTCAAGAAGTTTTTTTTATAAAGCTTCTGTTTAAAAACGCATTAACAAGTTCCTAAAAGAATCCAAGAACAGATGATAGCACCATTCTAGCCTAAAAGCTACAATATAATGGTTACTTTCTACTGACAGCCTGTATATATTGAATCATCTTGATTTGACCTTGATTTGTACAGTTGTTTGCATTAAATAGGACAGTAAACCGCTTTATATTTTCCCAATTTCCATACAAATTGTAGTTTTACCGTCCTTTTATTCCTTATAAAGCCAACGAATCTATTCATTTGTTGCATTTATTAGAGAAATTTGTAAACAATGAGGCAAACAAACAGGAGGCTAGTAGGCATTTATTTTATATTAAATCATATTAGAGACGAGATTGTATTAATACATTCATTTGCTGACAATGATTTGTTTTGTAAAAGTTACGTTTTGTGAAATGCTTATATTCTAGGTACGTATTCAAGATGCACGTCAATTTCATATAGCTCAGGTATACATTGTAACTTATATGATATCATTTAATTTCGCAGTGTCTAATTTTCGCGCGTATGACGCATATGAAATTTTCGCTTGGACATAATTTCGCGCAGTTTAATTCTCGTAGGATACGATACGATGTGGTTTACGCTGCCGGTTGATTTCGCGTACATTGCCTAGAGCGAAATTTAAATCCTCGCGAATTCTGATGACATCAAGTGAGTCTAAAATTCAAATCTTGAAATAAAACATAGAAGTACAATGCCAATTACAAAAAGAGTACATTCAAATGTTCACAGATTTTCCATAAGTATTTTCAGAATGTTAGAGCTAATAACATTTGAGTACTAGTGTACTAAATTTCAGGCAGATGTAGCACCATTAACTAACTACAGATAGAAACGGAAACAACTGGTATCAAATGAAATAATTAAGTTGTTTATATTTATACAGGGAACCTGTGATTAACGAGATTTATCTCTGTTTATTTAAACATTTACCTAGTGGCAATTCATGACGACTGACGCAGCTGTGAAAATAATTGAAAAATAGTTGAGATACCTATCAGATCGGTCAGTTCAATTCAATGCCTCGCAAGTCATACCGCACCAGCGCTCAAAAGGATGTTCAGCGCTATCTGATTTTATTACTATACACTTTATTCCAATACAAAATGTGCACTTTGGTTATATATGTTAATTATAAAAGGAATAAAAGGACCGATGTATCGGATTGAAAATAAGGGTCGTCCGCGATGGTACTTTTTACTGTCAAACGCGTGATGAATGTAACTTTTTCAATTATACAATCATAAACTTAGTAAGTAAGTGCCTGTAGACAGATAATCATCACGCATTGCGATTGTTGATATTTTACATAACATTTATTTTCGTTTCGGACTACTGAATACAGTTGTTGTTTAACTACTGTACATAAATTAAAGGTAAACATATATGTATACCTACCGCATTTGGATTGTAATGTTCGTTCCCGTTTCAAAATATTCATTACAAATGCTGTGATATATATACTAAAAAGGTAGGAATAAAAAACCATCATAATATTATTTTCAGCAGTAAATGTATTCATGTTGAACAAAAAAGACCGAATGTATTATTCGGATATTCATATTAATATTTTGACAACTTGAATAAAAAAATCGTTTTCGAGTTGCTAGATTTTGAAAAGAGCAATGCTACTTCTCAAACTGCTAAAACAATACACATTGTTGGTACACAATAATGTCCGAAATATGGAAAGTCATCTTTGAGACCTACTTGGAAATGTAGGATACGTTTTGAATTTTATAGAAGAGATTGTGTTGGCTCGTCATGCCTGGTTGTTTTGTCAAACTTAAATCAAACATCTTTTATATTTACTTCATATCTGTATCTTCTAATGGTGCAAAGAATTTAGCAAAGCAAGAAATTGAAAACAAGTGTCGAGTAATTTTACGTTCCGGTAGTTTAATATTTTTAAATACCACTGTATTCTTATGCATAAAATGAATTTCATAATGGTATCTAATGTATGATTAAATTTGCGGTATGATATTTTTGTTGCTAAACTTATTTGATTACCCATAAAAACCATTCTTTGAGGAATTATACAGTTTTATTTTCTCAGGTTAAAAACTTAAAGGAAACAAAGACTGTTATTTCTATATGTTCTGGTTACTCAACATACATCTATTACATACGGAAGCGTTAAAGGGCCTTGAGATGTGAGTAATTCTTTCGAGATTTTATACTTATTTTTGTATATTTGTTGAATTATTATTAGAATTTCTACTTGTTTTTCTCAATTCGTTTAAAAACATTTGTAACCTTTTCCACTTAATAATTCTTCAATTGAAACACAGTTATATACAAATTGAAATAATAAGTTTCGACAAACAAGATAATTTCTGTCTTCTCGACAAGTTTTTGTCGAGTATACTTCTCGAGAAATAAAATTTACATAAAAGTTTAAAGCGAGATATATACGAAATGTTTACGTCGATATCGGTGATATAGACGAAAGGGGCATAACATGCATAAAGGAGGTTTTTATAAATAGAGTTTGAAACTGCATGTTTGTTTCAACAAAGTTTTTTTTTTTTCAAATTGACAAAAATAAGTATAAAATCTCGAAAGAATTACTCACATCTCAAGGCCCTTTAGCGCTTCCGTAATTACAAATTACGTAAAGTTGTGCAGAGTTGCCAGATAAATAGGAAACAAACTCCGCACCATGTTTGGTACATGTATTGCTAAGGTTGATTTCATTTTGATAGTTAATCAGGGTAGTGAACGGTATGTACTCTTCTTCGCTTCTGAGCTTTTGCCTGTTCTGTTGATTTCCGCATTGACTATCTAGTAATATAAGTTTCCTTCACCCGGTTGACGATTTCATATTATTTAATTTGTAAGGGTCATTGTAATAAACGATTATACTTAAAGAAAGAGTCACTGGAGGCAACGAATAAAAATTTGTGAAAACATCGCAAGTTTGTAAAAGACAATTTTGGAAGGTAGAAACTACCGGAAGCTGCAAAAATACAGAATCGGAAAACGACGCTGTGAAATACGGAATTATTTATCTAACGAGTTGTTTCTATCTTGCGGATGAACGCTGTACTATGCTACATGTAAAATCATTCATCGGTATATAATAAAACGGTAATATCCAAATTTAAATACATTTTTATTTATATTTGATTTTCAAATAAATAATAAAGGTAACTGTGTGTGATAACAGAGAGATTCGATGACTTTTCCATCGCAAATAAACTGAAGATTAATGCAAAATAAACTGACGGACGATGATAAATTAATTTTTATTCGTTGATTTCCCTAGCTGTATTTTTCCGCCAGAAACTCACTTAAAACAAACTTTCCCAATCACCACGCTAAATTGCTTTTTATAGCATTTTTATGTATTATATATTGCTTTATGCGTTATCTCACATCGTTTGAAGCAACTTCTTTCTACGGTACATTAATAGATATTTATATTGTAAGCGGATCTAAATTGAATCTGTATGAATTGCTATGTTTCTGTAGTTTACAAACACTGCAAAAATTAAAAATAAAAACGTGCATGCATGTAATACTATATGCAAATGCCTTCTTACCTCATAACTAGACCTAAACTTAATTTTAATGAGGACCCCAAAGACAAAATGGCAAAAATGATACGTTTCAAAAACTAAAGGAAACCTACGCAAGAAATATTTTCAGGAAGACCGCGTCTGCAAGTCAAACTCTTACTTTGTTATATATTTCGATGCATGTTTGCTTAAAATCCGTTTTAAAATTATAGTCATTTAAATACTAGTTAACTAGTTTGACAGTTGTTTCATGGCTCTTTCATTCAATTCACTTCCAACAATAACATTTAATTTCGTTTTAGTTCAAACATAAAAAATAACCTTCAGTGATGAGCACGTGTCAATCTTGTTTAATCATGACTTCGCTTGCATTGTCGCAACGCTAAAACTATAATAATAATGGTATTGTAAATTATGGTCAATTGATACCTTCAATTTTCCTTTCAAACTTCTCTTTGTAATTATCTCATGATTTGTAGAAAAAAAATACATTCACGCTGAATGCAAATATGAGAAGAACAGAAGGGGTCTACGTGTTTGTTGGTGTGTTTAAATCTATTATAAACCAATATGTCTAAGACCGAAACGCACGATCTTCATTAGTTTACAACGAAAAATCATCATGTTACCTGTCTGTATGTGAAATGCTTCAATGAGTTTTAAATAAGTTGACATTAGTTTACAACGACAAATCATCATGATACCTGTCTGTATGTGAAATGCTATAATGAGGTTTAAATAAATCAACATTAGATTACAACGACAAATCATCATGATACCTGTCTGTATGTGAAACGCGAAACAACGAATGAGTAATAATTCGCCAAAACATATGAATAAAACATCGTTAGTATTATTTCCATCATTTTGTTCAATGGCAATAACTGCCATAAGCTTGTACCCTTGACCGAATTATATTTAATGCTACGCACTTTAAGAATTGTTTTAATAAATGAATGGAAAAGAACTATGAATATCTCACTATTGCAGGCTCGGTTAGATAAGGCGGCGCTATCCAGTGCTTGTGATTGTTTACATTTTGAATAAATCTATGCCCAGATGTATCATAAACAAGACACGTTTCGTCAACAATACTCCACATTTATCAAATAATCTCAACAGTGTGTCGCCCGATAGCCTCGTGGGATTCTTATTCGACAAATCAAAGTCATCAAATGCTACGAAATATAGGATATTTGTTTTTACCAGTGTAAGATAGAAATATAATTCACGGAGTGAGCTCCGGAATTCGTATTTTTACGAGTGGCTAAGTAGGGAAAAACACATTTTCTTTTATTAATTGCTTTTATTGCACTATTTGTGTGAATTTGACAAAAACGTTGCAAGGAACGGTGCCGAACGACTGATTTTGACGTGACGTCATTAGGTCAAATATCCAAATTTGAGCCTGTTTTCTGAACGTTCTTATTTGGATTGTAATGTGCGTTTGGGTCCCAAAGTTGAAAATCCCGTGAAATAAAAATGATATGCCACTGTTTTCAAACAGTGAAATACCACTTTTATTTCACCCCGGAAATTGTATAATTCACTAAAAAGCATAAAATAAAGAGACGGTATTTGTTTTTACCAGTGCTAACTAGAAAATTAATATATTTTACCGAGTGAGATCCGGATTCGTATTTTCACGAGTGGCGTAGCCACGACTGAAAATACATAATTTCGCTGTTCACGAGTGAAATATATTTTTATCATTCGCTGCTTAAAACAATTTTTTTTTATGCTTTAAGTGCACATTTTGTGTAAGTTTGATACAAATGGCATGAAATGGCGCCCAAAACGTTCGTTTAAGACCAGGCGACATGACGTCTGACCTGACATCATGACGTCATATACTCAAACTTGAGCTCGTTTTATAAACGTTCTCATTCCGAATGTTATGTGCGTTTGGGTACCAATGTGAAAAACAAATACACAGTGAGAATTTAAATAATATTCCACTGTTTGAAAACAGTGAAGTGCACTTTTATTTCACCGGGACAATTCTATAATTCAGTAGAAACATAAAAAATGAGTTAATATGTGAAATGGGTAAGTGAATTTTAGGCCGCAAACCCATTTACTGGAATTCATTGGGGAGCTAACGGCCATGTAGTATTTATTGCTCCACAGGGGTTCAGTGGGATTGATCGAACCCCCTTTTGTCAATATTATGTAAAGGAGGTGATTTTCATCGGTTACTACAAGTTTAAGTAATTATCAGGAGACAGGAAATTTTGACCTAGGGAAATTAAAGCGTTTTACAGTATCATTCTAAGATCTCAAGCATCTCATTGATTAGTTAAGATAGTGTTCTTAATTTTAATCAATCAGATTGAGGTGATCTAAGACTGGTCGTTACCGTTAACCGTTAGACCTGTGGCCAAGATCATAAAACTAAATTTGGAGATCAGTCTCAAATCTCAAGCATCTGATTGGCTGATCCTTGAGATTTGAGACTGATCTCAAAACTTAGTTTTATGATCTTGGGACCTGGGTGCATGGTTATCAAACTTCATGCTCAAAACTCAGTTTCATTCTTAAAGACTAGCAGTGAAAATTACTGATTTACACTGTTTTAATTGTTTTACTTGAATTTCGCAAATTTAACACTATGTTGTACCGAAATAAATACAACAACATGTGATTCGTTTTCTTGTTAAGAAAATCATACGAAGAGCAGTTACATGCAGGTCAAAGTCAAGTTTTATACCTTTGGGACCTAATCGCCAGTTATTTCGCAGACAATATTGATCGGTCTCGTTTTAGAATATTATATGACGTAATAACGAGTGATTGAAAAGTCTGTAGTGATTATTATCCGGCCAACTAATTAAAAAGAAAATATTATTTTATGTCTGCAAAACGTTTTCGCAAGCGTAAATCAGATTGTCATTTGTACCGAAATAGTTTAGTTCTTGTTTGCATTGTAGATACGCAAAAGTAGGTGCCTGATTAGACTTTCTAACCGCCATGTAAATGAAAATGAAAATATTTCTTTACGTTGGCAAACCTATTTATCTTTTAAAGCAGGCGTTCATCATCGGGTCATCAGAGGAAATATACGTGATTGAAGCGAAGTTATTCCTTCTGCTTTAGGCCATATAGATGCTATCGTTCCGATATAACGTACTTTGCTTATAAATGTGACAAAACATGCCTTCAATTGTATTCCATTGGTTAATATCTAAAAACAAAGAGTGAAAACAATTTTAATATTTTATGTACGCGAGAACTAATTTATTTGTTGTTCGTTGATAGGAATTACTTGTTCGTTAACAAACAATAAAGAGATTTAGATAAATATAAAATATTTATCTGAAATAAGTGGACAAGGATGGCAATAAGGTAAAGCAGACTCAAATTTACTTATTGTTGTTCAAACTTGTATTTTATACTCGATTGGAATTGAACAAGTTGTTCTAACGTGTCACGTTATATATATTTAGGATCGGAAAGAATTTAAGACGGTTTGTTTTTATTACATTTATTTAGTAGATTTCAACTGTAATATTAAAAACAAACACTTAACATATATATATGGTTGGTCATGTTAAATATAATTATAGTTCTGTTGTTTTACAATTCTTCTATCAAATTTGAACTTATTAACGAAAAAATCGAAAAAGAGTTTTGGGAATATTAATTTAAATCTGTATTTGCGTGTAATAGCACACAAATAATGAATTGTCATTCAGAAAAAAATATATTATAAATAAATATTTTGTTTAAGTATAGCCGTAATCGAATCTTACTCGCTGTCACTTTGTTATACATGACGTGAATGAAAACTAATTTCGTATGTCTCTTATAGAATAAAAAGCAGAACAACCGTCAACGTCCATCTTACCATAGATCAGTTTTTAGTTTTAAGACTGGGTCAGGTGAAAAAGGAATATGAGATATATTTGGTATCAGGCACTAAACTATCGTTAATTCTCGACCACTTTCGGTGGCGTTCATATGCTTAAGACACTTGCACTTATACTTTAATGAAAATGCTAGAAGTTATTGATAAATTAAATATGGAATATATTTTTGCTGATGAAGGTAATTGCTCTGTGATCTGCTTTCAGCGTTTGAGTATGTTAAAACATTGTTTTAGAAAGGTTCAATCGTGTGATAGGGTGTACTTTAAATAACATTTTGATTTTTCATGAACAGTAATATAATTTAATTCTGTACAAAACGAAATATCATTTTATGGTTTCCATATTATTTCTTTGAAAAGTATCAAAACATTTACCCACTGTGAATACATGTTATAGATGTCTATGCAGGTTAATTTTGGTTTAAAAAAATGAAATTTGCATTGAATGGCCACATTCAGCAGACACAGCCTCCCCACACAGCCAAGAAGTAGAGAGGAAAAGAGAGCACAGTATTATAATAATCAGTTTCAATATGGACGCCACAAATACTTAACGAAAGTGAGAACCCTTGGGGCTATCGCCTTGGAACGGTCAGTGGCAAAACAATTTAAAACCAGATTCTAGGGTGCACCAACCTTACACTTGTCTCAACAGGTTCTCATATCACAAAACAAGTACAATTTGTCTTGCTGAAATTTTTTACTCCAACCACCCATCAGCTTATGGATGTGTCATGCAAAAGCACACAAACATATAAAAAATGAAATATGCATATCAGGAATCGCCATACTCACAAAACACAGCCTCCCCACGCAGCGAAAAAGAAGAGAGGAAGCGAGAGCATGTTTGTTATAAGTATGTTAATTCAAATAAGACGCCACATTCCTATAAAACATAAGAAGCTAATAGCATTGCAAAGCCAAATGGGCTAGTACTCAGTGCTCTCACCGAGACCAGAGCACCTGGAGTCAAATTAGCAAGAACACGATGACAGGGAAAGAAAAAGAAACAAATCGAGCTTCTAAGATTTTCCAATAAACCTTCATAAACTCTCAAAAAAACTTTTTTTTATGAAATCGAAATATTATTCAATTCTGTACAAAACGATTTATAATTCTATGGTTTTAATATTGTTTTTTTAAGTTATCAAAACATTCACCCACTGTGAACGTTTATGTACTAGGTTAATTTTGGTTTTGGAAAATTGGCGATTATTCATACATTCATATATATGACTTTCCAAGTTAATGAAAAAACACAAATAATATATATCATATACACCAGATGTAATGAAACAGAATGAGATAAATAAGAATTGTTTGTCGATAGCAAAAATTCTCTTGAAAGGCAGATTTATAACATTCATTATTTGATTTATTTTAGCCAATACATAGAATGGCATATTTACCAGAAGGAAGATTCGCACAAATTATAACTAGAGGAGGCAACTTTATACAGAAGGTTCACATTTCTACTGGACACGTCAAAGACTTACATGCAATGGTTTTCGTACAGTATTAAATGATGCACGAGGCAGTGGAAATGTCGGAAAATACTACCGGTAGACTAGAGACATATTTTAACCTTTCGTATGGAACTGTTAATTCGTATGTAACAAACAGTTCAGAGGACCAAATACCTAGCGTTAAGAAAAACAACAGTGTCATAAGTTCAAGTCTTATGTTTTCATTCGGATTTTTAAGTAATGCCTTAGCTTTAATAGTGCTTAATAGGTCGCCTGCGGACCAGAGAAGGAAAGTATTCTACAGACTTGTTGCGGGATTGACTGTTACTGATTTAGTCGGTACGACCGCAACCAGTCCAGTAGTAATGGCGGTTTATAATAACGACTTTAAGTGGATTGGCGGAGAACCATTGTGTAAATATTTTGGATTTATGATGATCTTTTCTGGAACAGCTACCACAACAATTATCTGCTTAATGGCAATAGAAAGACTACTTTGCATACGACATCCTTATCTTTATTACGCCCAATTACGCAAAAAGCACGCGACCTACTTTCTTCTCGGCGGATGGATATTTGCTGGGTTAATGGCGAGTTTGCCGTTATTCGGATTTGGAACTATAACGCTTCAGTATCCGTATACGTGGTGTTTCTTTGACTATTATACAAATGATGTAGTTTATAGGGGATTCAATTACTTATTTGCTATAACAGCTTTACTGACAATATCTGTAACAGTCACCTGTAATATAATAGTCTTGTATACCCTGTTCCGCACAAAGATGAGAGGTCTCTCTCGCCAAAATAATCGAGAATCTCGAACTTTTTCTGGCTACAGCAGGCGTTATGCGGAATGTCAGATGGCTGTTCTTCTAATCGGCATTACTCTGGTTTTCAGTGCATGTTATTTGCCGTTAATTGTAAGTATTTCCCAATTAATCCATGTGTCTATATATCGATCGCTCAACAAATGACATTGCCCTTAGTTGGGAGCGAACCCGTACGGCGACAGCGCCTAGACATGTAATGTCAATTACGCTACCTATAAGGAGTTGCTCAATTAACTAGAATAACATTGATTTAATACTTAATCGTTAAACTATTCGAAAATGAGGATCAATACTTTTTTCGATTGTTGGATCCTAATTAAGCAAGGCAACGATGTCATTTTGGTTCAATAACTCGCAAAGTAAAACTGTGATAATTTAATGTGTTACACCAATGACCGACATGTATATTTTCCAACTGACTACAGGTTGCCACAACCTTTGGTTCGCTTGCACTAAATTTCACAACGCAGTTATATCGGAAATATTTTTCAATATTAGTGCGTGTTTAATTTATTTTGCAGTTATATCGTCGGAAATTGTTTTCAATATTAATGCACGTTTCATTAACTTTTTCGGGGGTTGGGGGCAAGAAGCAATTTGTTTATACGGATATATTGGCAAATGAACAAAGAGCTTTGCCATGATGCATTATGAAAAAATGCGATAAATGTTTCAATTGAATTGGTATAACATGGATAATTTGAAAACAAACAACAAAAAAACAACAATATCTTTAAAAATCATACGAACGTTTGTAACTAAGATTCCTTTAAAAAACAACAACTAAATACTGTCAAACCACTCTCCAAAGACGATTCAGGGGAAACCAAAAACTGGTCCTGCAAAGACAGCTGGTCTTTGTTTACAGGAGAAATTGTTCTTTAAATCAGTCAGTATGACAAATAAAATGTGCTTTTTAACCAGACTTGGTCTTTATTTGCAGTTGGTCTTCAGCATAATATGGGGCGCGTCACGGGAAAAGGTACCTTCGGACAGTTGACGTCAATCTTTGAAATGACGTCATAAATTTTAGCAGACGACATTATTTATTATGCATTTCGCGGTAAAAAGACCATTTTATTGTCAAAATGTGTATTAAAATAACATTTTAGTAATAAGAAATTGGTTTATTTTTGTAAGTTCTTTCTAAATTTAGTAAAAACAAAAATATCAATAAAAATGGCCGAACGTACCTTTTCCCGTGACGTGCCCCATATTATAAACTACACATCAAAACATGTGTAGATAATATAGTAGACATCATAGCACATTGACATCGGATACCGTTAATTTAGAAATCATTTGTCAATAATTTATAATAACAGTTTACGGTCAATGATTTAAGACCATTCAGTTAGTAAGTAGAAATAACGGTAATCTGTTTTACAGATCAGAATTCTAATGACCAGAACAATCAACACGTAAGCTACACATGGTATAATAGTTTGTGTTCAGTTATATGAAGTCTTTCATTCAATTTAGAAATAACTTTTATTTTTTCTGCAGATCAGAATAATAATTAACCAGACAAAGCTTTTACCAGTCAACTTGAGGACCGATCTACTTATGATTCGATTTGCATCTTTAAACCAGATTCTAGATCCCTGGGTTTATATACTTCTAAGACGAGAGGTTGTGTGGCTTGTTGCTAATACCATAAGGAAATTGTGCTCAAAACAGTCAAAGGAGTGTGAAGTTAACAAGTTCCGCAGACAAGACTCCGCTGTGTTAACTAGTGAAGTACATTATACGTGCTGCGCTTTTTGTTGGCACTGTTTGTGCGACCCGCCTCAGACACACCGGTACAGTTCATCCAGTATATACAACGACTACGGCCGATATTCGATATATTCCGGCCAAAGTAGTCCGACCAATAAATTTGCTTTGCATGTTATGAACAGCGTAGTGATACCAGATTCCAAAGAAAACAGTCCTAATTCATATAAGTCTTTAAAACAATCTCTTATTATTAAAGAATTACAAAGACAAGCGTCTGTGGATACAGAAGTTAAAGTGATTTCAGGACAGCCTACAAAGACCGTGTGTTTATTATTAGAAGAAAATGACGGAAGCCATTCTAGGGGAAGAATCGGTTCCTCACAACCACTTGTAGAATCCACACATGAAGAATATGACAGTTCTGTAGACGGTAGTTTCTGAAGCATATAAACATTTTGGATATAAACCGATGGCAAAGCCTGGTCTTGCTATTTGATTCACCTGACTGAGCAGCTAGATATTCGCGTTAGTATAATAAAGTCCTTCTTCTATTCTGATTAACGTTTGGAATAGATAAAAAATTGTACTGTTTACATTTGTAGATACTATGTTGCGCTTACCATGGTGTAGGCGACATGACCAGTGATAAGCATTTTCACAACTGCTCAAGAATCGACACAACCATAATGGTGTATTGTTTTACATGTTTTGATATTCTCTTTTAATAGACAATTTTAAGCGACATACACATGTTCAGACCTCTTCACGAAAACCAGAAGAGAAGAAAAAAAATTAAAGGTTGATCACTAAAAAGTAAACAAAACGACTTAGTTTTAAGAAGTAAAATCTGGTAGATCACCGTTGAACATATTGGTTTTTGATTTGTTTGACGTCAAACAAAACACATTCTTACCTAAATTTATTAGAATATGTCATTAAATGTGTGAAAATATTCTGTTTTTGATTTGATCTAGGAACTCTCAAAACATTCCGCACTATCAACAGCACATGCTTGCTTTTAAAGTTAAATTTATGTAGTACGAGGGCGGATCAAAAAGTTCGTGGACTTTTGTCATTGTATCTTAATTTGAAACACGTTCGCAATAAATTATATACTAAATTCAATCAGAACACAAACGTAACAAACTGAGCTAAAATATTCATATATTTAATCGATTTCAAAAGCGCGTGGCTTATTTGAATAACTATGGTAACACGTAGGCGGCGCACGCCGTTACTATTGTACTTTATAAAGAACATACCTGTCAATAAAAACAAAGCTACTAGTTGAAACACAGCCAAATTTCGCAACGTCAAAGCACGGTATACAAATGATGCAATGCCCAAATTTTACGTCATTCTGACTAAGCGTTTTAAAAACAGTCAATATTTAAGAAAGCTATCACCATCGTTAAAACGTCAGAAATGTCGCCGTCAGATCGCTCGGAAATGCGCGCTATTGTAAAATTCTGTCATGGTCTTTGAAAATCACCTCATGAAAAGCTATAATAATTTAGCAGCCGCAAATGAAAACTTCCGTAAGCCGAGCTCTAGATTTTTAGTTGTACCAGTGTTTTTTTTTACGGTCAGAAGAGCCATTAAATAGGCCTGGTGTATGGAAAAAAGAAAAAAAATCGGCGTTACGGCAGTGACGTCAAGCCGTGAGGCAATTGAAGCGGACTAAAGTCTAACTATTGTGGCGCTTTTCGACCTATTCTAGACAGGATGAGGTACCGTGCAACGGATATTGCAAAACAAATTACATTTTTAAAGGTGTGTTAATAATTTATTAACAAATATGTTTTTCAAAAAATGTTTTTGTTTGGTATTTGAATCATTACGAAGTCATAAATAATCAAATAGGAATCAATAAGTTATTTATAATTTTAATTACACTTGAGTAAACAGCAACACAGACTGTGTCCACAATGCAAAGACTTGTTATATATTAACAAATACAAATTTGTAATAAGTTGTTTGAACAGTTACACGCTCGTTGCTAAAGTACCGCGATACTCTGGGTATTGCATTCCCGGTCGTTTCTTCGGCGGTACGAGCGAGAAGAGGACCACTTTTTTGATCGCCTCATAACCACTTGCGAGACTTTGACCAGCAATGATACACTACTATGTTCGATCAATTGAACCCCGGCATCGCATTCCGGTGACGGAGTCTATTTCAAGAAACTTTGAACATATGCCGCTTCGCAAACGCTGCGCCCGTGAAGTTACGTCGTTGACGTTATTAGATCTAATTTGACGTGCGCCGGATAGCGGTTAGTGTATGATTTTAATTGTTCATAGTTTTTTTAAGTGATGTTGTATTTTGCTGAGATTTTGTAAAAATATGCTGGACATATTCCGATTAAAGCTTGTGTAATTTTATTTGTGGTATTTTGAATAATATAAAAACTATAACAAAAGTCCACGAACTTTTTGATCCGCCCTCGTACATGTAGCTGGATGAAAATCTAACCGCTAATGCAAGTTAAAAAGGTGAGTTCGGAATTAACTCAGGCTGACTCGGTTCGAAAATTGCCAAGAAACTATCATCACAACTAATCTAACATGCTAGATGGTAATCAGATAAAAATGTGTCGTTTACTATGTTCACAAGATATTACATAAAATTCAACCTGGTTACTTTCACTCAGGTTGACCTAATCGCCGAAAATGATTTTACAGTTGACTCAATTTCTTTAAATAGGAACAGGATGATAAATTTTATTTGTAAATTTGAAAAGAAGTGATATATGCATTATACGGAATTGCCATGACAAGAAAAAGCCTCATGCAGCCAAGAGAAGAGAGGAAAAAGAGCGTGAGTTTATTAATAAGATTAATTAAAAAAACAGACACTACAAACAATAAACAAAAAAGAGAACATTTTGGGTTCCTGCGTTGGAACAATTTGACACAGGGTGTTATAATTAAAGTCTAGGGTGCACCAACATCACACTTTACCCAAGCAAACGGGCGGGTAGTCAATCACATTACCGAGACCAGAACCATATATGTCGATCAGCAAGAATATGATGGCAGCGATATAAGAACAGATTGAGCTTCTAGGTTCGTTTACAAGATTTTACTAACGAATAGATTAGTGTTTTCTTTGAAGCCATTTTTTCAAACTTTTTCTGTTTAAATGTTAGTTAAGTATAATTTATCTGTTGTAAAGTGAAACATAAAAAAACGCAAATCAGTTTTTAGTTGATATATGTATATTGTATTAATATAATACAATTCAAATTCCATGTACACAAGTTACGGTAGTGTGTAAACAAAATGCACATAGGTTAACATACAATGTCAGGTATTGTTAGGCACCTTCAGGAATTATTCTTTTTAAAAAGTATATATGAATTCACAATTTAATTGAAACTTAATCGTTCTTGACAAAATATAGGTTAAAACCCGTTTGACGTTAAGATTGTTTATTATCTGTTCCATACCCTGAAGATAGCGTTATTTAATTACATTTAACTGTGCTGGGTGTTTTCTTGTTTTGATTCTTGACAACAACTACTTTCAAGCTTTGTCGACTTCATCTGTACATGTAAATACTTCATTATTGTACCCCTGCTCCTTGTTTATTGGTCCGTCCTCTACAACTGTTTTATGTAAGCCGTTTTCTCCATCCACCTCATCTTCTATGTAATTCGATTCTGCGTTTGTTCCATTAAAACTAGCAGTAGCATTTGACTTCGATCCGCATTGTCTTCCAGAGGGTAATGTGGACCCAGTTGTCCGTCTCTGTGATGCTGAAGAACTGGTTCCAAATATTCCATCTTGTGACATCGGTTTACAAAGAATCATCGCTTTAATCTCCGTTCTATATTTAGATCCACTAATAATGTACAGGAAAAAGTTAACAGATGCGTTGCAGTACCCAACAATATTAACAATGACGGAGACAAGAGAGTGGACCTCGAGAAGGCGAAAGAACTCGTAAATGTCAATACAGAACCACTCCATTATATGTTTAAGCCAGAACTCTCTTACAATGAAGTAGACGGATACTGGTGTAAGGCAAAGGAAGAAAACCACGCTTAGCAGGACTAGCATCAATGTAACACCGTTAGCATCATTCTTGCTTTCAATAATGCTCATTTTACGACGCTTCAAGCGCACTATCCGTAGCTTGTATATTATCACGGAATTGATTAAGACGAAGAAAACAAACGGAATGGCAAACGCAACTGCCAAGTCAATCCATGAATACACTTCACCCCAGAAAAGGCGATACCCTTCATAGAGTGGTTCACAAAATCCTTCTCCATTAAATACTGGCAATTCGGAATGTCCAAATCCATAGAAAATATGAGTGTTAAGTCCAAATATAAAATCAAGAACAATACTCCAATAACAATTGCCGAATTTCTTGGAGTACAACCTACTCTAACATGATGAGGCCATACAACACTTATAAATCGTTCAACAGTTACAGCTACCAGAAGCCAGGACGAAAATTGTATACTTGTGTAAGTCAAATATACGGAAAACTTGCAACCGAGCTCCGTGTAGTGCCTTATATCTTTATTCCAAATAGCTTTAATCCACCGTCTCAGCGGTGCGTTGTAGAGTAACAGAGTATCAGACAATGCCAACGCAAAAAGAAACATTGCCGTCGACGTCAGTTTCTTCATATGTCTTATCAAAACAATGACAGTCAACACATTTCCAAATGTTCCAACTCCTATGATGATAGGAATAATTACTTTCAGCAGCACCAGTTCAGCATTTTTGTAGACACCGGGAGGTGATGGTCCTGTGAAGCCTTCAGGTAAAGGACACGGAAGTCCCCCCGTCGCTGATCCTCCGTCAGTATCATTTGTATTATTGGACATCGCTGTATCTTTCCATTTAGTTGTAGTTGCCTTGGGCAAATTTTTTAGGGTGGTGGTTGAAATTATTATCTTCTTTTAGTTCCACAGAATATGCTGTCGTCTACTGATGGAAGAAAACAGCTCGTTTCCGTTCTTTTATAGGATGGAACTCTATTT
Source organism: Corbicula japonica (assembly GCA_038501625.1). Lineage (NCBI taxonomy): Eukaryota > Metazoa > Mollusca > Bivalvia > Venerida > Cyrenidae > Corbicula > Corbicula japonica. Next base: position 38,027 of record JAZAYU010001024.1, read on the forward strand.
AGCATATTAATTAATAAAACATATTTTCTCGATTCACTCAAATATCGTTCGTTTTTAGATTCCAAAGATAACCAGAATGTAGCCGTTAAGTGTCCAATCAACAAAGTACTTAAAACGTTTTACAATTACTTTATACAATTAATGAAAACGTAGTAATCTAGTCCTTGTATTAATCAAACATTTTGGGGAAAAACAATTGTCGCGAATGCAGTCAATACTTTATATTTAATAACATTAACTGATAGTTTTTTGTAATTGATCTCATACATTCCAGTGTGCTTAATAGTATATCATAAAAAGCCATACTTCTCAAGGATATCAAAATGTGTAATGCTCACATTGTTTAATGGAAGTATACTATAATTTCAAACTACTAACCTAAGGATATCACAATGCATGACCGAAAATACGAAAATGCCGCAATTAATTGAACATTCAAAGTGAAAGTTATTATTTTGGATCGTTGATAATGGTTATCTGCCGAAATAATGTGAGTTAAGACATCATATGCACTTTTCTTTTTCGGTTTCTTTTTTAGTTGCTACATCGTTTCAGGTAGCCAGATACGACTGATCATACACCGGAGCGTAGTTGTTATTAATAACGGTTATTAATATGTGACTGAAAATCCATAGTCCAATCTAAGAATTACTGTAAAGTAAATGTGATTTTTACAAGTCCTGAATCATCATTTAAACATTTTTTCATAAATTTAGATCTACGACGTTATGATTTTCACAACATTTCTAAGCTTTCGTTGCAGCCATGTTATACCCTCGCATTAATCTGTAAGTAAGTTTAAGAAAATGGAAATGACAGGGTTTTTTTTACAACACTTGCAGGTAAATAAAGGTATTTTCAAAAATGTATAGTGTGTGTTGAAAATAACTATTCATGTAGTATATACATGTTTTCATGTTTCATTTAATATATTTCTCTTACATATAACTCTTCACTGAACATGTTTCTGTTTTGGACATTAAAAATTTAAGAATTTGCTTATCAGGAATTGCCACATTCAGAGGACACAGCCTCCCCACACAGCCAAGAAGAAGAGAAAGCAAGAGCACCACAAACAAACAAAAAAGAAATCCCGAGAGGTTACATATACCGTCTTGGAACGGTCAGTGCCACTGGGGGTTTAAAACCATGTTCTAGGGTGCTTAAACATCATAATTGCTGACAGCGCTATATATAAGTTTTTTTAAACTGATAATTTTTAAATAGTTTATTATAATTGTAATTAAGTTATTCATTGTTTTATACAGGAAATCACAATTTCTAAAAAATAATTTAGGAATAAAAACCAATGATACAACAAACTTGTTTTTGATTAATCCCGGAAAATTTGCAGGGATCTTACATAGCCACGTTCTTGTATTTAAAAGTGGCTGGAATTTTTAGAGTAATGTAAGCAAAAATTGATGCATCTACGTAATATTCTAAACCCTTGAACATATATGTATTTTCTGCAAAATATCTAATATTTTCATTACTTTTTGGACACCCCTTGTAATGTAATCTAAAGCACCAATCGAATTCCATTACATTTCAATTTGATAATTGCGCTCTTGACAAAATATATCGCGTTACCTGGATTAATACCGTCCAATTCGTTTGATTTATATCGGTGGTTTTTTGCTTTCATATAAATTATTACTGTAACGGCAATTACAAATGAATAAATGTTTTGATAATTATTTTGACCTTTGACGGATCACTTGATTTGATATTGATATGACACGTTTACCGTAATTTAATATGGGGAGCGCCATGAGAAAAGGTACCTTCGGACATATTCTGTGACATTTTAGTTGTTACTATATTAAGAATGAACTTACAACTATCTTTTATTTTTCATAACTAAAAAGTGATTTTATTAAATATTTTGACAGTAAAGTGATATTTTAAACGCGAAATGCATAATAATTGGGGCGCGTCACGGGAAAAGGTACATTCGGACATTTGACGTCAATCCGTGAAATGACGTCATAAAGTTGTGTGGCATTAATTATTATGCATTTCGCGGTAAAAATATCATTTTATTGTCAAAATGTGTAACAAAGTCTCTTTTTAGTTAGGAGTAAATAATAGATAGTTGGAAATTTATTCTAAATATAATAACAATTAAAATGTCACAAAATATGTCCGAAGGTACCTTTTCCCGTGACGTGCCCCAATTAATGTCGTCTGCGGGAGTGTTTTTTTCTAAATGTGATTTTTTTATCAATGATCTTTCTAGGATATTATCGAAATATCTACGTACCACACAATTTACGAATTTATCAGAATTTGTACGTTTCAGTTGATAGTCTTGACCAAATAATCAAAGTTTGATTGTACTTGTTTAATGAAACTGAGCCTGTAGTATTTGCATGAATTTATTTGTCGTATTTGGTGGGTTTAATTCTATCTTTTCATTTGCTGTAATGTTTTATTCATCTTTTTTATTAACTTTAAATTTTTATTTCTTTTGTCCCAATCGTTTTTCATTCATTGATCAACTAGTCGAGCAAGCGTTCGTTTCTCATTAATTAGCTTTTTCACTTGTCAAATTTCTTTCTCTTCTCCAAATTTTATACTATAGCCCATATCTCTAAATTCCTGTCTAACATGAAAGTTTAACTTCTGTTTTACCGCACCCCTACATTCCCCACCCCCACTCTTTACTCTTTCTCTCACTCATATGTTCTCTACTTCTAACAGGTATACTCTGCACTCCGATCCTTAGGTGGCGGACCACAGTAACCTGTCCTAATTTCACAGTTTCCGACACACACTCTGTACCTAGTCTATGAAAGCAATCCACAACAACAACCTGAAACAGAAATCAGTGATTACTGTAAACATATGGCTATAAGCTACTCATGCAACACAAATTCAGGCTATGAAGAACTCCTGAAAAAATCCAAGGAACACTGAAACACAGTCCAAGCATCACTTTTGCACAGTCGGCCGAGGCAAAAATCACGAAACCCAAAATCTTGCACAATATTAATGTCCAACCGACAACTCCCAGAAATGGTTGCTTTCAAACCAGCTGAAACAGCAGATTCAGAAAAGAATATAGCCAATAGCTGTCATCCCTACCGATTTTCCGCAAAATAAATCCAAAATCATGCAACTGAATTTCTGAAGCGGAAACAGCTTATTACACAGGATTTCCCTAGTTTCGAATTCAAGCCCCTGCATCACACTGATCATCACCTGGCTGCTTTTGGTTTCTAATAGTTATTAAACAAATATATTCTAAATACCTTGAAAACACAAAATCTGTATCTATTGTCGCAGGGTTATTTACCCCTACACACTTATCTTTTTGTTATTATTTGTTTTTGTTGTGTTCGTCTATATTTGTATCGTCCAATCATCTCATTTTCATCTTACAGCATGTGCACTAGTCCATTAACCTGTCTATACTTATAGTGGTCGCGGGCCTTTGATTCAATTTACCCGTTTAACTCCTTGAGCATGCGCACTTATGAATAGATTTGAATGAGCGAGAGCTGCCAAATCGTTGTTTCCTTTATTTTATATTTCCAAGCGCTGTTGACCATCTATTTACAGGTATAATTGACATGTTATCTCATTTTTCATGCATTTGTCATTTCCCATTCATGAATTTGTTGTATGTTTTGTATTTTTCGTACTGGCACTTATGAATAGATTTGAATGAGCGAGAGCTGCCAAATCGTTGTTTCCTTTATTTTATATTTCCAAGTGCTGTTGACCATCTATTTACAGGTCTCAGAGAGAACCCACGCGTCCCCTAGAGGTAGGGTGACATTTTGGCGCCCAACGTGTATTTCTGATGGTGACGAATCTGTTGAGGGCGAATCTGTGTTGATGACGTATGTGTACGAACCTTTTTGAGGACGAACGTTAAATGCAATACGCCACAGTCCATCGCCGTTATGACGTCACATGGTGATTTCCAGTGAACAGCCAATGGAAAACGGTTTTACATTCTATCTTTACCTTGTAAACAAAGGATTTCCTCAGGAATGTACTGGTATTTTGTGAATTGTGCACAAATTATTTAGCTGATAAACATTGAATGCATTCATAAATAAATGATATAGGCCTAATTCAACTGACAGCTGTGTACACATTCTATCGTGAACGTGTCCCGGATATCAACGCTGGATTTGTTGTGTTTTTTTTTGGACTTATTCAAAATGAAAGTAGAACTTGACTGACAGTTTGTATACATTTAGAAATTCGAAATTTAATTTTGAAGTGCAGACTTATAATAGTTTTTCTTTCAGTGAAAGTCTATTAGTGAGATCATTTTGATTAGGATTTCATTGTAATTATTTAGGACAATTGTAGGTTGTATATTTTTGAACTTGATTTTGTTTAAATTTGTATACAATTTATTTATTGTTACAGTTGTATGAAAATTCTATTTGTTTTTCAGATTTGTTGATCTGGTGAGATATTGTGATGTGATGTCAGAGTGTGGTCACCAGAGCACCTAACAGATGCCTGAATAACTTGTCACAAGTATTTGGTGTTGGTGAGCAAAAACTTATTTAACAAATTAACATCATCTTTCATCCAGATGGCCCTGTATTTATATTTATTGGTATTTATTTTCTGTATTGATCTTGTGCTTTTGCAATTGGGAAGTTTCTTTTGTCTATGGGTTGCAGGGTCTTTTGCATTTGACAATTAAAAAAAAAGAAAAAAAAAGAATGTTTGCTCAACATTTGGAATGCCAGTGCTGTTGTTAGTTGCTGTTGCATTGCAGCAGCAGTAGTATAGTTAGTTATAGTGACAGTAAGTTACAGTGATACAGTCTGCCAGTGGTTTGTGGTATTTTGTTACTCTGATCACTCCAACAAGTCTGTAACAGATATATTAAAATACAAAGTTGAGTATCTTTTAGTTAACATCAAGTGTGTGTTTAGTGCACATTGGTTTGATTTGAAAATTATGGTGAAATAAATTCATCATAAATTCAAAACAAACAATTGCTTTTCGGTATTTTTGTGCAAGGTTGACCGGTAAGCTGCAGGAATTGGAAGAGTGTTGCACATGAACAGGTATTTTGTTTTGAAAATTGGAATTATATTTTTGAAATAAAGTACATTGTGTTTTGTGTTGTGTGTTTTGGTTTTCTTTGATTGTGATTCCAGGTGGTAAAAATGGCTGAAGGTGGTGAGGTTGATGAAACTGAGTCATTGTCAGGTATTACAGAGCAGGAATTGGACTATTGTTTGCATATTGTAAAACAATCTGGAAGGTTTCAGTTGATTCCCATGGCAGAAAGTACCCCTGTTGTTTCAAAAGACCCAAAATTTGACACCCCTACTCCAGTGAAGGAACACAGGCAAGGACTTCAGTTTCAAGCTGAAGATTTGCCAAATTATGCATGTAGAGAACCTATCTCTTCAAGGGAAAATTACTTGAAAAGGTATCCAAATGTGGTTGAATCTGCCAATAAATCTGATGTTTCTGGGTATGTCAATTTGCCAAGGGTACATGATAAAGCTATGATCCAGCCCAATGATTATATTCCTAATAGGCCCCCTCCCCCTACTAGAGCAGCATTATATCCTGCAGAGCCTATTCCTCTAAATTCTACGCATGTGGCTCATTTCTCAACTCCTAGGGTACCAAAGCTACCTGAATTTGATGGCAATGAAACTGTTGATTGTGCCTTTGATATGTGGAGGTATGATGTAAACTGCTTGATTAGAAATCAGGTCTACCCAGATCATGTGATTCTGGAAGCCATTAGAAAAAGTCTTAAAGGTAAGGCTCGTACAGTGTTGTTACACCTTGGCGAAGGTGCCAATGTGTTTGATATATTGATCGAATTGGAAGGTATTTATGGCAATGTGGCTACAGGAGAAAAGTTGAAAGAACAGTTTTATTGTGCCCGTCAAGAGCAAAATGAAACTGTTGCTGATTATAGTGTTCGTTTAGAACATTTACTGTGCAAGACAAATTTATATTTGGATAAAGAGACTAAGAACGACATGTTAAGAAACAGGCTCTGGTCAGGGTTGAGGGATAACCAGTTGAGAAATATATCCAGATACAAGTTTGAGATGGTAAGAGATTTTAGTATCCTTAGAAGGGAGCTCAGGCAGATGGAGCAGGAGTTAGAATTGAGTAGAAGAGAAAGAAAACAGTTAAGAGAAGAAACAGGTAAGAGTATAATGCAGAAGGTAGAACCTGTGACACAGTGTATGTCAGCAGTGGAAAGCAAACTGTTACAGCAGCTGCAGGAGGTGACTGATCAGTTGAAACAGTTGAATACAAGGGTAAGTGCTTTAGAAAAGAAGAATGTTCCAAACAGTAGAAGTAACTTTAACAGTGGAAATCCAGGAAAGCAGAAAACAGAAGCATCAGGTAAAGGTAGTCAGCAATCTGACAATCCTTTAAACTCCTCGCGGCCTCCTCAGAAGGGCCAGTAGGAGGTCTGGTAAACAATAAAGGCCCTATTGTTCCTTTAATAGGTCGCGCAAACGAGACTTCCATTTTAATAAATGGACAGATTTGTAAAGGTCTTCTTGACACTGGTTCAATGATAACTACTCTTAGTGAGAATCATTATAAATCTATGTTTCCGCGTCCTGAGTTGTTTGGTCTTTCTGATTTTGCTTTGGATATTTCGGGGGCGAATGGTTCAGCTGTTCCCTATCTTGGTTACATTCTTGCAGAGTTGAGTATTCCGAACATGGTGATTACCTCTGCCACAGTGCCCATTCTTATTGTGCCAGACACGAAGTATTCACAGTTTGTACCTATGATAATAGGGACCAACGTTCTTAATTTCTTTAAATCCTCGGTGGACGTAAGTCAGACACCAGCTGAGTGGCAAGAAGTTTTCTCTTCACTTGCATCGCCTCAGTTTGTTCCGGTTAGGTTGCTTGGACACAAAGCGGTAGAGTTAAAGCCGTATGAGGCCCGGGTAGTGAATGGAAAGGCTAGATACGTAGGAAGTATGTCTTCTGGTTTAACAGAAACCCTCGACTTCACAAAGTCATTTTCTGTTACGCCAAATGTTGTGAAGATTCAGCCTGGTAGTTCTTTCTCAAGAATACCTGTGCGAATTTACAACCTGACTGCAAGACCAGTTTTGTTGAGGCCTAATTCCTTCCTCTGTAGTTTACAGAATGTTGTTGTTGTCAGACGTCTAGATTCTTTCGAAGATTCTGAAGTTGATAAAAGTAGTAACTCTGACAAGTCTTTGGATGAACTTGGGGTTGTTGTTCCGGCGGATGTGTTGACAAGGGATGAGCAGGCGCAAGCCTGTAGCTTCTTTTCCAAGTGGAAACACTTGTTCTCTGCTGGGTTAACTGATCTTGGCTGTACAAATCTAGTGGAGCACAGTATTGAATTGACTGATCCAATCCCTTTCAAAGAGCCATATCGTCGCATTCCTCCTGGTATGTTTGAAGAGGTGAGAGAGCACCTCAAGGAAATGTTGGAAGCGGGTGCTATCCGAGAGTCTCACAGTCCCTTCTCCTCGAACATAGTTTTGGTTCGGAAAAAGGATGGGTCTCTTCGATTTTGCATAGACTTTAGGCGTCTAAATAGTCGTACGGTTCGGGATGCCTATTCACTCCCTCGCATTGAAGAGACTATTGATACACTTTCCGGTTCGCAGTATTTTTCAAAGTTGGACCTCCGTAGTGGGTATTGGCAAGTTGCCATGAAAGAGTCCGACACATTTAAAACTGCGTTCACGGTAGGTCCATTAGGATTTTTTGAATGTAATCGGATGGCCTTCGGGCTTACGAACGCCCCGGCTACATTCCAGAGGCTCATGGAAAGAGCTATGGGAGAGCTCAATCTTCGTGACTGTCTAATTTACTTAGACGATATTATCATTTTTTCCAAGAACATAGAAGAGCATTTTCAGAGGCTCGATTCAGTGTTTTCCCGATTGGAACAAGCTGGTTTAAAGCTCAAAGGTTCCAAATGCGAATTCTTCCAGACCAAGGTGAAGTATCTAGGCCATATTGTAAGTCGTGATGGTGTGGAGACCGATCCTGAAAAGATCGAAGTCTTGAAGAAATGGCCTGTTCCTACATCTATCAAGGAATTGCGTAGCTTTTTAGGGCTCGCAGGATACTACAGGCGCTATATTGAAGGGTTTGCCGGTATCTCAAAACCTCTTAATGATCTGTTGGTGGGTCACCCCACAAACCAGAAAGGCAAGTCTCGGAAGGAAGCAGCCTCTTGGAGATGGGGAGTTGAGCAGCAGAAGTCCTTTGATACTCTCATTGAGAAACTGTCTTGTCCTCCTGTTTTGGGTTATGCTGACTTTTCAAAACCTTTCCTTCTCAATGTAGACGCCAGTGGGTCAGGTTTGGGCGCAGTCCTATATCAGTTTCAGGAAGGACGCGAACGCGTTATTGCCTTTGCAAGTAGGGGATTGCGGAATAATGAAAAGAACTATCCTGCACATAAATTAGAGTTTCTGGCTCTCAAGTGGGCAGTCGTGGATAAGTTCCATGATTATCTGTATGGAAATTCGTTCACCGTACGTACAGATAATAACCCTTTAACATACGTCCTGTCCACCGCAAAACTTGACGCCACTTCTCACAGATGGTTGGCAAGCTTAGCGAACTACAACTTTAGCATTCAGTATCGTAGTGGCAAAACCAACACTGATGCAGATGCCTTATCGCGATTGCCATTCTCTGACAGTAGAAAGGTAGTTTTTGCTGATGTGGTGAAAGCGCTTTGTCTCAGTACTTTGGTGTCTCCCGCCGAAGCCCCAGCGATTGAGTGCCTATCAATTTCACAACAGACCATGGACACAAGCATGTCTGATTCTTACGCTGCTCAGGCAGTGAGTCTTGGTAACATTGACTGGAAGGTGGAACAGTCCCAAGATGACACAATTGCACGTGTTGTGGAATTAGTTCGGAAGGGTCACAGACCTACTAAACGCCTCTGTGCATTGGAACGGCATAGTGTCCGTCAGTATTTAAAAGAGTGGAAAAGTCTCTTTTTGAAAGACGGTATTTTGTACCGCAAGGGCTTTGTTTCAGGTCAGCCTGTAATGCAGTTGGTCTTGCCGGCAGTTTACTTTGATATTGCATTTGAGGGCTTGCATAGTGATGCTGGTCATCAGGCACGTGAGCGAACAGTCAGTCTCCTGAAGTCAAGATTTTACTGGCCAGGTATTGATCAGTTTGTTGAACGTCGTGTTCGAGAATGTCCGCGGTGTCTTCGTAGAAAGACCCCTGTCAGGTATGCCGCTAATCTCATTCCGTTGGAATCCACTTATCCTTTGGAACTGGTTTGTGTTGATTTTCTGACGTTGGAAATGTCGGCTGGCGGTTATGAAAACATTTTGGTAACAACCGACCATTTTACGCATTTTGCGCAAGCAGTTCCCACTCGAAATCAGACGGCCCATACTGTTGCTAAAGTACTTTTCGAACAGTTCATTTGCCATTATGGATTTCCTGCACGACTTCACAGTGATCAGGGTCGAAACTTTGATGGTGCAAATGTGGAAAAAAGTCGTACCACGCCATATCATCCTCAAGGAAATGGAATGCCGGAGAGGTTCAATCAGACTCTCTTGAACATGTTGGGTACGCTGGAGGATGAACAGAAGCAGAATTGGCGTTCTTTTGTCCCAACCATGGTTCATGCATACAATTCCACGAGGCATGAAACCACTGGTTACACCCCCCATTTTCTGATGTTTGGTAGACATCCACGTCTGGCAATAGATGCATTTCTCGGCATCGAACCAGATAAAACACCCCGTAGGTCTCATTGCAATTATGTTGCAGATCTTAAAATGCGATTGAATTTTGCGTATAAAATGGCAACACGGGAAGCTAGACGTCAGGCTCGCCGTCACAAGCGTCGCTATGATTTGCGGGTTAGGGAGGCAAAGTTGTTGCCAGGTGATCAGGTGCTGGTCCGTAATGTAGGTCTTAAAGGCAAGTGTAAATTAGCTGACAAATGGGGCAAAGATGTTTATATTGTGGTGTCTCAGCCCAATGAATCTATTCCTGTTTTTCAGGTCCAGAGGCAGCACGGACGAGGGAAAATGAAGACCCTCCATAGAAATCTGCTTCTGCCGATCACTAGTTTACCTGTCAGGGAAACAGAAGCCGACCAAGGAGCAGTAAATCAGCCGTCTGATGAAATTGCAACAATCCCATCGTCTCCTGTGCGTATCCCTTCGCCACAGTCTGATTCTGTTGTAAGCAGCCCTGGAGGAAACAGACCGCGCCCGGATAAGGTACTGGAATCCAGACCTGACGTTGATTCTCCCGTGCCGCGGTATGTCATTCCCCAACGACGTGGCTTGAACCCGGATGCAACTGTGTTTGTTCCCAATAGAACTCAACGTAATCGGACCAAACCAGCTTGGTTAAATTCCAAAGACTGGGTAACATAATGTGAGTACAAGTTGACAAATTACCAAGTGTGAATTTTAAAACACAAACTTTTCCATAAAAATTAAAGTTGTGTTGACATAAACCGGATGTGACATTCCTTAGGAATCCAGAGGTGTGAAACCTAGTGTTTATCTTATTTTGTTTGCTTTTTATTCATTGCATGTTTGTTTCATGTATTTGCAATTAAATTAAAGTTCATCAGAACATCTATTAAAGCTGTCTAATAGTTGTCGTTACAGCTTAAATTTCATGTGTTCTAAATGACTTTAGGATACTTTTGACTATAAAGTGTAATTCACTTTATGGGCAAAAAAAAAACAACAAAACAACTTTATAATTTGTTATTTTCATAAACTAAGGATTATGAAAATTACAGATATTATGAATCAGGCCTGATGATTGTACAAAATGCTTTTAGCAACAATACGTTGTCGGATTGTTGTATGAGCTAAGTTTCCAATACCTTGTTGGAGTGATATTGGGTGACAGGTGCCCGGCACTGTGTAGATTTTTTACGGGTAGTACTTAGGCATTCTTAGTTAGACGTAGAAGTAGATTGTACTGGCATTTACGAATGTCGGGACGACATTCCACAAAAGGGGGGAGAATGTCGCAGGGTTATTTACCCCTATACACTTATCTTTTTGTTATTATTTGTTTTTGTTGTGTTCGTCTATATTTGTATCGTCCAATCATCTCATTTTCATCTTACAGCATGTGCACTAGTCCATTAACCTGTCTATACTAATAGTGGTCGCGGGCCTTTGATTCAATTTACCCGTTTAACTCCTTGAGCATGCGCACTTATGAATAGATTTGAATGAGCGAGAGCTGCCAAATCGTTGTTTACTTTATTTTATATTTCCAAGTGCTGTTGACCATCTATTTACAGGTATAATTGACATGTTATCTCATTTTTCATGCATTTGTCATTTCCCATTCATGAATTTGTTGTATGTTTTGTATTTTTCGTACTGGCACTTATGAATAGATTTGAATGAGCGAGAGCTGCCAAATCGTTGTTTCCTTTATTTTATATTTCCAAGTGCTGTTGACCATCTATTTACAGGTCTCAGAGAGAACCCACGCGTCCCCTAGAGGTAGGGTGACATATAACTAATTTAGGCTTGATAAATGTCAAAATATCTTCATAGTATCCCCTATTTCATAATTTCTACATGGCCAGTTCGAGAAGTGGCTATAAAACTGTGATGCGCTCCCTTAACTACCCCTATATTTCCCGGATACTCTTGTCTTGAAAGTACTTCTAAAAAACACACATTTTCGAACCTAATATTGTTTTCAGAAACATTGTCGTTGAGTGAATAAGCACCCGAGCACATCAGGCTTTGTTTACGATTTTATTTGATATTTAAGAAATGATCAATATCTTCCGGTGATTTATCGCAGAATAAATCACGGGGCGGAGTTCAGGTGGGTAAGAATATATCACGAGGGGCATAGCCATAATTATTCTATTACTGTGGTACCAACGAGCGGGTAGAAGTTTCGCGTATTATGTGCTATCTTAAATGCGCGAAATTAAATTCCATCGAAAAATACAATTGTCACGTGATAATTTTATACCGACCGGTATTAACGGAATAGATTTGCCCACGCGCGGTGATTTATCGTGTGATAGATCACTTTAAATTCAATGGGAAAAACGTCGAGTCTTGTTAGAATTTGATATATTGGTTTATTACAGATTGATTTATTAACTTTGACTCGATCATTGATACATGTGTGATAACATCGATATCCGTAAACGTAAATATGTCGTTTGCCTGTTCATTTATAATGTTGATTGTATAACTGATTAGATATAAACATTTTAACCCATGTTTATGTCATAAACACTGCAACACAGCAATATGAATCTGTATACCATGAACAGTGAGATGCAATCACGGAAATTTTTCTTTTATATTATATTTATATTTATATTATAATAAATCCTTGATCCTGACACTTGTATAATTAGTCCGTCTAGCTTTAAAATCAGTAGTCGTACATTACGTGTATTTAAACAAGACACGATGTATTAAGGTATTGCGCCTTTCGCCATTGCTTTGCCAGACAGAAAGAAAATTATAAATATATCTCAAACGGCACAATGCAGTTCCATCAAACTTTGCACAAACCAATGTTATTAATATATGTTTAATTTACATACACTAAGAAAAGTAAGAACACTATAAAAAATATAAAAATAGTTAGACCCCCAATCCACCCCCCCCCTAAAATTGTATTTGCAATTTATCACAAAAACGAAGCAACACTAAAAATCAATTTAAATGTCTTGACGAGTAATTATTTACTGACAAGGATACCTAAGGTCCTTTGGTCTAACAAATGTATACAATGTTATTTGTATAAGATATGTATAAGTCGCGAAAATGGATGACATAAAAATAAAAATGTTGATTTCTCTCTTCACAATTGACATAAGATATTTTTGTCAGTATCATTTCATGCATGTTGACATTTGAATTGTTGTTTTAAGTTGCTTCTTTTTGTGATAAATTGCAAATAGAATTTAAGGATTTGTTAGGTCTAACTATTTTTCTCTACTGTTCTAACTTTTCTTAACGTACGCAAAATAATCACAGTCACGCTTATAGTATTTATTTCTGCAAAATTTGATGGAAGTGCATTTGAGAGATTTTTATATTTTTCCTTTTTTTTGTCTGTGGTAAAACAATGGAGAAAAGCGCAATACCTTAAGTTAAAAAAAATATTGTAAATAAGTCATGATTTTCATTCATTTACGCGAGATAACGCTATATACAACATAACCATTGCAGCGTTGCGCATAGTTTAATCTAGTGAAGTCACGTTTTGGTCCTGTGCAAGATCATAAAAATGTTATATGATATTCAAATCTATGAATTTCATTAAATGTGGGGATTGAATTTCATTAAATGTGGGGATTGAATTTCATTAAATGTGGGGATTGAATTTCATTAAATGTGGGGATTGAATTTCATTAAATATGGGGATTGAATTTCATTAAATGTGGGGATTGAATTTCATTAAATGTGGGGATTGAATTTCATTAAATATGGGGATTGAATTTCATTAAATGTGGGGATTTATTAAACAAAATTAGTAATATATTTCCTTAACCTAAAATGTATTTATGTAAGTTGCGAAACGTAAAATGATGTAACTATGTTAGGCAGGAAATATTCTTTATTATGCAATTATAAATAATTTTAAACAATCTAAATGTACTTTTGCAATTTTAACCAAGAAAACACTAATCTAGCAAGCAGTATCACGATTTAACAGCTCCATATTATTACATGTACAGTGCGTTATTTAAAGGAAGGCAACAAAACATGCTTGATCCCTTTGATTGCAATAGATTATTTCCCCTGACGTTCACGAATGAAATCAAAACTAGCGCGCAAAGATATGAAGAATAAGAAAAGATAGAATTATTAATACACAAATGTTTGTCTAGTAAGTGACAAAGGAATGGCGTATTTGCATCCCCATAGCGTTACAATTGATAACTTTGACAAACCCAGCAAATCCAAACAAAGAGCGTAAACTAAACAATGTAAGATTTTAATATCTTTTTAAACCTATTGAAATATATGAAGAGTGAACTTTTAAATTCACTAAATACGACACAAACCAACTCATTGCAGGCTGGGTTTAATTAAGCTTGTTCATGAACAGATATGGAAATGCTTATTGCTGCCCACAAACAGGATAGCTTCGGGTTCAGGCTAAATTATTTTGCTGGTATACAGTAAGATTTCAAACAATCTCAAACGGTGGTATGTATACGGCGCTGAAGATGGGACATTGGGTGCGATATCTTCACATGAATACAATTTTCATGTTCAGCGACGTTTTGTCCCCAATTTTAGTTTCGCCCATTGTTTTCTCGTTTAGGGCAAATTTATTCTTTTATCCGGGGACCATACTCCACTGGAAATGGAAAGGTATCAGTTGGCTGCGTGAGACGGCTTTCTCTAACCACCTCTCTTATGAGGTTGGGAATGATATTCCACTCAACTCTAATGGCTGATTTGTAAAGCTGTTTATAGCCACTTCTTTAGGCTCCTTATGAAATATATACATCCATCCCATTTGGCTGTTTTGAAGTTTTTCTACAGTACTGTGAACGTTTAAGGTTACAAACGAAACGCACGATACGCGATATACGGACGCACGATACACGATAGACGGACGCACGATACGCGATAGACGGACGCACCATAAACGGTAAACGAACGATACATGATATTGCCGATTCATATAATTTGTGGACGAGATTTGTAAAAATTTGAAAATGCTATCAAAATATAAGATGAATGGTTGAAATTAAATCACATAAATTTGCATAAGCTAGTAACTTATTCACGTTGCATGATAAAATCAAAAATTTGATGCACGATACACGATATACGGACGCACGATGCACGTTAGACGGACGCACGATACACGTAAGACGGACGCACGATACACGATAGACGGACGCACGATAGACGCAAATTTTGTAACATTAAACGTTCACAGTACTGTACCTGTAATGCATGCATAAAATTACATGTTGCTGCTACCTCTTTTGACTGCTTTGGAATCTTTCTCATGTGGCTTGTCTGCGTTGGATTACGTTCTAGCACTTTCTATATCGGCAGCTTTTTCTTCTACCAGCTATCAGCTCTGCTGTCTGTTCGGAAGGTCCTCGTCTTCTATATCTAGCGGCTGTGTGAATTGGAAATCTCTTACCACTTCTCTAGGCAGCGTGGTAAGTCTTTCAAACTCTGCTCGATGCTGGAGAAAACTTTCACATACCAACATATTTAGCAGCGTGAGAAGAAGATGATTAATGATTACGGCTTCTCATAATATGAATATCATCTGCTTATAGGTCAGAGGACAGTAAATAGAAAAGCCTGTCCTGGATTTGACGATTCGGGCTTACTTTATTTTCAAAGATTCATTGGCCAAAACTATAGAGAATAAACATAAACGTTTGTTTTCAAAAATGTAAAATTACTTTAATTATATTACTTTAAAATAAAAATGATTTTTTAAAACACTGTTTTAAATGTGATTTGTGGCACTTCAATGAAGTTGGTACTTTCCTTATTTTGGGTTGAAGATTTGACGAATGTATACATTCTGGGGATGATTACGTTCGATTGCTGAGAGAATGAGTTGGTGAAGACCCTGATTTCTGGCCATTTTTTATTTGCCCAAGAGTGCCATTTTGCAAATCTGTTGTAGTTTTGGAAAAAGTCGAGTAAACCAAATTAAAGGAGGACCAAATCTAATAATGTAAGTCTATAGGAAACTATTTAGTGGTCTCTGACCTATAGTGTTTTAAAATTCAAAATGGATTTTATATTACACATTATATATCTTGTATTACGTATAACATGTAGCTATAAAGAAAAGGTTAAGCATGATATCATTTTTTCTTGAAACAGCGCAATACTAATACTTAAATTACGGAGCTCACAAGAAAGAACCACAATTTACAGGTTGCGTTATTGCTATTTAACCTTACTCTAATTTAAATGTCGGATAGTTTGTGTGCAAATGTATAGAACTTATAAACATGGTAGAAATCTAGCGCGTTTAAATGTTTTGTTAAAAACCAAGCATCGGAACGAATACTAAAGTAGCTTTTATGAATAAACTAGGAAGTTTTGAAAATTTAAACAACTTCTGTCAGTGATAAAAGTCTTGATACACGTGAACGTTAAACACGCAATAATTGTAGTTGAGGGTTTGCAGTATTAGTGTTTCTATTTACACAAGCATGCAAATCATGCATATTATAACTTCCGTTTTAACCCATGCATGCTGTTTTGCTCAAGGTTATAGGCCTGGTGTGGCAAAAAAATGATAAATCAAGAGCTTTGAAGCCAAACATCTGAAAAAAATATCGACACAAATTTGCAAATCTCGGCATAATATTGCACGATAAAGATGGCCAGGGATTTAAAGTATGAGGACAAAAAACTGACACTAGTGGAACTTATTCAGTCTCGAACATTTCCGGAAGTGGTAAGGATATGTGAAAATGAACATGATGATCCGGACAGAATCGGATTTAGGTACTATTCACGGATAGAACCTGACACTGAGGTAATGCTGCAAAAGATGCTGAGTGTGAAATATGCACGTATCAAAGTTCTTACATACTACGACAACGACAAAGTTCAAAAGGAAAAAGGAGCGGAATATATGCTGGAACATGAGACGTATGTTGGGGAGGAATTCTTGATGCCATTAAAATATCACGGGAAGGTGAGGTTCGCCCACAGACCTGGTAGCTGGCGAAGATATGCAACGGTGTCACAGGTAACACTGTGTGTAGTTGTAGACGCAGTGTACGATTTTATATTTCCCATAGTTGAGGTTAAAGTCTTATATCTGTGGTATTAAATAGCAATAGAAACGGCATATTCTTGAAGAAACAGCTTACGATTCTAAATGCAATTATGATCTCTTAGAGAGTTTGATTTGCACCTAGGTACATTAGGTTTTTTGGTTGCGCGCGACCTAGGAAAAGTCCTTACAGATAACAAATTAAGGAAAACCTTTTGCAAGTTTTATCGCCGATACCCAGATTTAATTCATAAATACAGGTGCAGTTTAAAATCACTTTTGCAACAAGATATTTCACAGCCAGTTTTTTATGGAGATTTAATTTATAAACTCAAGAAAATGTACGTATATTTCTCCCGGTTATTCGTAAAAACTATCTGTAAATTTAAAAACAAAGGTTAACAACATGCTATTTTACAGCGCTCTGCAGGCCTGGTGATTTACCCTTCTACAGTTGATCATTATGCTTACCTCTTTGGTGGCAGGGGTTTAAGAGTTTATGAAGGTTTATTGGGAAATCTTTTCTTAAAAGAACCTAGAAGCTCAATTTGTTTCTTTTATCCCTGTCATCGTGTTCTTGCTGATTTTACTCTAGGAGCACTGGTCTCGGTAAGATCATTGATTACCCGCCCTTTGGCTTTGCAATGCTATTAGCTTCTTATGTTTTATATGTTTGTGTGTTTTCGCATGCAACATTGTTGAGCCGATAAGTGGGTTGGAGTTTTTTCACCAAGACAACTTTTACTTGTTTTGTGTTATGAAAACCTGTTGGGGCAACTGTGAGGTTGGTGCACCCTCGAACCTGGTTTAAACCCCCAGTGGCAATTTGATTTGCCACTGACCGTTCCAAGGCGGTAACCCCTCGGGTTCTCATTTTTGTTTTAATTTATTGTTAGTGGTGTCTTTTTTTAAAACTGATCATTTTATTAACCATGCTCTCTTCCTCTCTCTTCTTCTTGACTGTGTGGGGAGGCTGTTTTTTCTAAATGTGGCGATCCCTGATATGCATTATTTCACCTTTTTACAATGTTGTCCTATGCAATGCTCCTGTTATTATTGGTGATTAAACAAATGTATACGTTTTTAATTATTCATCCTTATTCGTGATATTAACCACTTTTTAAGGACAATACGTCGTTCCACAATCATATCTTGTTCGCTATTTGAAAATCTTTTTTTTGTGTATTTAAATATTGAAATATTTATTCATATACTTGAAAAAATACCCGTGCACAGGTTCCACCTTTCTTAAATAAAGACCTTTGCTTTAAATCTATTCACCTGTATTTAAATATAAACATTTCCTAAGTTTTATATTGCGAAGACTTATATTAAATTTCATGAATACAATGTTTGACAAAACTGATCATGGGAATAAAGCAATACCTTATAAAATGTCTTCTCATTTCTATCAGTATGTTTTAGACCATTTAAACAGTCTTACTTTCATTTAATTTTAACGGTACTTACCATTTATTAATAGCTTTTTCAAATTATCTGTTCGTCAGCCCCTTTACCGGAACGATGAAAATATTTCATATCAGCCTACGCACAGATTAAAATCATCGATTGCATGTATTAGGCAGATGTTTTGATGATAAGATTAAAATAGAGTCTATGAAAAAGAAGATTAAACATAATTATGTTGTTATTTCTTTAGGTAGCGACCTTCACTTATATTGAGATAGATGAAAATGGAACCTAAATATTATGTAATAATCGTTTGGGATGGATATAAATAGTACTGTTTATTGTTGAAACTTTTGAGTTGCGCTCAACATGGGGCTTTGCGGCGTGGGAAGTAATATGCATATCAATCACTGCTAATTTACCGGCTTAATGAAACCAAGCCTGAATTATTTTCATATTTGTCGTGTGTGTGCGTGGGAGGGGGGGGTGGCTAAACAATCCATTTTCATCTTCAAATACTGTCTTTTAAAGTCATTGAGCACTCCTAAAATTTAAAACTTTTTATAACATATTATCATTGTTAGTGACGTGTGTCAGTCAATGAGTTCTGTTATCAATGACGTTCTTTAATTATAGATTGAATCGATATTTGATGGTTTTCATTTAAGTATGGAAAAAGTTGGGTTGTTTAAGGTGTGATAAGCCCAAAGTGAGTGAAATCATGATATTACGGCTTTTTCAAAAGACTATTGACGTCACAATGAATATTTTGCCTGTGTGGATTCAAATTGCACTGTTTCCTTGTATTTACTTAAGTTGCGCTCGGCCCAGGGCTAGGCGGCGTGTACAGTAATGTTTCTTTCCATTCCTACCGATGAACAGGCTCAATCAAACCGAGCCTTTAATATTTTCATATTTGTCGAGTTTGTCTTTTAAAGTCTCCTTTTCAACACTTTGACAAACATACTGCTGGCAGATAAAAGTCAAAATGATAAGCACATTAATTTTAAAGACCATCTTCACGACAAAGTTATTTTACATGCCACGCCCTTAATGCTGCAAAATCAGCGAGACTATCATCATCTGAATGTTATTTAAATGATCATTTATACTTGTATGCATGACAAATAAACGAGAAAACAGATTAGTTCTTACGAAATATATTACAGCGGTAGAAACGATATGAGGGAATGAAATGTTAAGTTCGTAAAATATCGACATTGTTGAGTTGAACAAAAATTTCTAATACCAAATCGAAACATAGTTTTTTATTCTCGCGCATGTACCAAGCACGTTGACACATTCGCCTTGGATATCTATCTGTCCTGTATTTAATATTGTTAACAAATAGATATATTTACACTTCAACTTCATCATCTACGATGAAGTCTTATTAACTTTACTGATCATCTTGATGGTACACACTGTGACGTATAGCTTTACGATGCTTTTACAGTAAAAACCGCTAACAATGTATTGCACAGTGCATAATGTTTTACCCTGTTACGTCGACGAGCTCGCACATTATGCCGCGAATCGCTGCAAAAAGCGTGCCGTCACTCACTTTGTCGTAAACATGGCTGTTCTAGAAGCAACTCGAAAAAATACGTTATATCACGAATTCTTTTCAAAATTACTTTGTCAATGTGATTTTTATGTGTGTAATGTTTGGTTGACTTGGAGTGAGAAACACCTTTATGTTTGATGACTAAATCTATTCTGACTAACAATTACCAACATGGTATGAGAGAGGCTGAGCAGTAGGGGGAGCTTATCAGTAGTGGTCAAGTATTGGTCACACATGGAGAGTTAATACATTACATTTGGTTTTCATTTGGTTATGAGAAACAGCGTGATTGTTTAATGAATGCGTGAAGCAATTTGGCCTTCACATACTTTTAAACAACCGAACTGTCTTCCATACCCAAATGAAAACCATCAAATATCGATTAAATCCATTAGTAATCTCGCATGTCAAATGATTAAACAATTATTCGTCACATATAATACAATTGTCAAAGATTAAGAAATAAACAAAACCACTTATCTTTCTTCAGCATTTATATTTTTAAATGAATTTGCAAATGCACTATCTTCCTTTATAAGGAGAGAACAATAAAATATCTCTGACGAAAGGACCGCTACCTCACTCTTAAAACTGTTGGGTGCTTTGTCCCCTTCTATCCTAATTTTGTTCAAATGCTTGTTAATTTTAATTTAAATGATAGATGTTTTTGATTATTGAAATTAAATGTTTATCTAAATGAGAACATATCATGTTCCATTATCAACATATTAAATCGTTAAATATTTGCTATGAAGGGGTTGTTATAGAGTTGAATTTATTGTTACGTAAAGGTCATATTGTCAAGAACTGGACCATTTAATAAACTAAAGATAGAAAAGAAGCAAAATCATCATGTATGTTGATTGTTTTATACGAGGAAAGGATGATTTATAACATAAAGATAGAAAAAAAGCAAAAGACATCATGTATGTTGATTGTTTTATACAAAGAAAGATTGTTTTATACCATAAACTTTTTTTATTACAACAACTGCTGGGAGAAAATAAATCTTTTACAATAAAGTATCGACTAAGTCTAAACCAGTGTTTTTGCAAGGGAACAAGAAAATAAAAGAACTTCATTTTTCCCGGTTATTAAAATAAAATTGCATCCTGTTTCATTGATATCTTTATGATAGCCTGATACAAGTTGTGTTTGTTTCTTTTCCTTGAGATACTAGAAGTACTCATTCTATCTGTGGTTCAAGTATGATAATAAAGAGAAGTAAATCGATGTTTGTTATCCTATCATCAAACTATTGTTATGTCTCAGAAGGATTCACAACATAGCAAACTTTAAGGCTACAGTTGGATTTGTGCAAGGAAAGCGCAGCTAGGCGCTGTCGCCGTACGGGTTCGCTCCTAAGTGAAGGCAATATCATTTGAAAGAAATACTAAAGTAGACTCTATAAATAGCATAACTGTTTATTAGCAGCTGAGTCAATATTTGTAAATGGCAAAATGCTTTTCTATTGATTATATGTATCTTTCTTAATCATTACTTTCAAATAAAATTAAGCATGTTAAGTCATTACGATAGACCCTAATCATTACGATGGGACAATCGAATAAAGTTTGAACCAATTAAAATCAAAAATTTTTCATAATTTACATGGTTATTCAAATAAGTAGTCGTAAAAGCAAATGAACAGATGCCTTTATAGCATAAAAAGTATGAGTAGAAAATAATTGAAAAAAAAACTATAGAAATAAGGTTTTACTGCTCAGTCCTTTTTAATTGTAATAAAAATTCATCAGGTCTAGTTCAAAACGTCTTACAATAAAAAATCATTTACCGCAATAATTAAAAAATAGTTGTAATATTTCGCCTATTCTAACGTTCGTAAAATGGATTTAACTTTTAAATGTTTGTTTCCTGACATTATGTTGTAAATAAATGTGTTAAAACAATTACAGAACATTCGTTTTTATCATTGCGAGATAAAAAAAACATATATGTATTATTTTCCTCATGAATGCCGAAACTTATTTACTCGTCGCTGGCTACGCCTCGAATTCGTATCAGAAAGGTACCTGCAGGAGTTGCTTTTCTTGGAGGTATTGACGATTATTGCATAAGTGACATGAGAATATATAACAAAACATAGGGACAGGAGCTGTAAACTGTACTATGCTTTTCCCTTAAACCTGAAATAGAAACGCAGTTCATAAATCACGGTGGCATGTTAAACTGGATATGGGAGACACTCGAGGTGTTGAATGATAAATCAGTCAGTGTCTCTGCACTTAATGATAATTTATAGTCAGGTTTTCAATGTATCGGTTACTATACAGACTGTGATAATTTTCAATAACAATTACCTCGGTTTTGTGTTTCTTTTATATATATCTGAACAACTGAACTATCTTATTATTTTACCTGGTTTTTAATTATTATTTCTAATCCCGTTTCGTGTAAAAACTTATGTTTCTCAAATTACTGTGTAAAATGTATTCTCTTGAAATGGACATTCTTCTGAAATTCAAACAAAGGTTTCCAAGCGACCACATACATGTACTTGTACAATTGTTTTTCATTCCATACTATCAGTTGTCAATAAAGATATTAAATAAAAGTTTGTTAGTTTGAGCTAGGAATAAGCAGTCAGATTCAAATAATTGACTCAATTTTGATCAAGTAAAAACCAAAAAATGGACATCTGCATTTGTGAAAAGGAAATACGTTTTTATTTAGGCAATAATGTATAGACTTCAGAATAAAGGTGTGGATCACACCATTTAAACGATAAGCTCAAAACATAACAATCGCTTCTTTGTGTCAAATGTTCAGTTACGGAGGAAAACTGCAGGTGCCTATAACACATGGTTTATAATAAAGACTGTACTAATTACAGTAAACACCTTCTAAACATGTTATTGTTGACTTGAACCATAGTTAAATGAATTAAACACACAATGTTTATGGAATATAAACAAAAACGACTGCTATTTTATCAACTATCATGAGTACATGTATGTCAAGATTTACAGAAAATAACTTTATAACAAATACCAATTAAACAGAGACCAGTAACGTACTAACATACCTGAAATTGTACGTATATGTATTAATAAACAAACTAAAAATTCAAATTCAATAAAAGTTTTCTGAATTTATAATGCTAAACAAACAAAAAAGTTATCCAACAGTTACAGAGGAAAAGTTACGGAGGAAAATGTATTAAGTAGGTGTATGTTGTTCGTATTTTTCTAGATGTTAAGAGGTACATATCATCAGGTTATATGAAACAGACTGTTTGCAATCTGTCTTCAATCAAACAAACGCCAAATCAAGCATTTCAAGAGAACTATGTTCATAAAATAAGAATGCAGACCACTGTACATCACTGTCTGTGCTAACAGCAACACGGGTATTTTCATCGTGCCTGGTACTGCATTGTAATTCAACTGATTTCAAGTATTATTAAATGTTGTGAGCTAAATATTTTCACTTATGTTTGTATAACTTTCATTTAAAATGTAATTTTAATGTTTAAGCAATAGAGGCCAAGCTCAAGCAAAACTATGCACCAGTCAAAATAAAAAGTAACCTGCATATATATTTTACGCAGTACAATAATAGTATTTGTTTGAATTTTGACAAACAATTTGGAGTACTTACGTATCAGTTGCAATGGAGGAACATTTTTTAAATAAAAACTCATGTGTGCAGCTTACATTTAGACATAAGTTATACGAGGATAAATTGATAATCGTGCATATTTTTCCTCTGTTACTTTTCTAGCTTCCTCTGTAACTTTCCTCCGTAACCCAAAATTACAAGGGTAATTTTTAATTATCTTACCACTTCTGACCATATTACTTGACGGCTTCTGTGATTATAACGAGGCGGTCAGTTGATAACAACAATTTAATTAGCACTAGAAGCAATCATGATACTTTTGGTTACGGAAGAAAAAAATACGGAGGAAATTTTGTTAACATTTTTTGACTAATATTTGCAATAAATAATACTTATTTAGTGATGGTATGTATTAATCAATTGATAATCATGTAATTGATGTAAACTGTTTGATCCATGGAATTAACATAGATTAAAAGAAGTGAAACACACAGTTAAGGAGGAAAATTTTATTATCGGACATCAGGAATTTCGTATTGAGGCTATGACCAACAAAAATATAAATTATGTCTTTATAACTTCTTTTATCTTATTTAATACCATCAGCAGTGAGGTTTAAAAATGGTTATGGTAGGAATGTAGTTTTTTGGCGACATCCCTTAAAACCAGTGTCATTGTTTGAAATGGCATCCAATTGCAACAGAACTTTCTAATATCATATTTTCACGTGCCTTAAACATTAAAAACAGCAAATTTCTTTATTGCCAATCATCATATTTCAACAATTTTACTGTAAAAATTGATGTTTTGCCTGGCGACATTCAAAAAAAGCGATGTTACTAGACATTTAGCATGCTATAAAACTTGGAGGAAGTAACATACATGGCTATCTCAGTGATGCTTGTTCTAAGAAAACATCAGATCTCTCCCCAAAATAGCAATATTTAATTTTAGAGTTTTAACCTTGAAGATTTGGTCGTCCAAAGGCTGGCGACATGTTTTCTCAAAATCAGAATCAAAGTCAATTTTTTTAATCTGGCTGTAAGAAGAAAATTAATTTCCCTGATATGTAATTGCTAGATCGCAGTTTTCGCGTGAGAGATTCGTTCCGTATATCGCAGAGTAGTCATTTAGCTTTGGGTTACCGAAGTGTAAACACTGATTTTTGTGTTCATTATTTCCGTTCAGTAAAAAAAAATATTCATCCCGTTTCATCATTTTCTTCCTAGCCTATTACAAGTTTTGTTTTTGTGTTGTTTTTTTTTCCATTAAGATACTAGACTTACTGATTCTATCTATGGTTCAAGTATGATAATAAAGAGAACAAAATAGATGTTTGTTATCCTATCATCAAAATATCTGTATGCACTCAGACGATCTTCACAACATAGCAAGGAGTAGACTACAGTTTGGGTTTGTGCAAAGAAAGCGCATTCTATAAATGTAAATTAAATAAATGGCATAACTGTTTATTTAATTTTATAATGAAGATAACTCAAACAATTTTAGAATAAATTTTTAAATAAATCGTCTAACCCAAATAAATGATCCATGGCAATTAATAATTACTAGCTTTATTATTTCTAGTACATTTACCTTTAATCAATATTAGAGATAGGCGTGGTAATGTTCGAGTGTAGTGTAACCATCGCAAACCCGAAAACTATTTGGTTTCACCAACGTTAAAGTCACCCATCTGTTAATGCTAAAATGTGTCAAATTTTATTATAATTATGCATTTTTCAAATCTTTTTTTAAATAAAATCAAGTGAAGTTTAACTCCCTTAACATTATGAGGGGACAACCCAAGAAAGTTTTAACAACTAAAAACAAAACTTGTTTATAATTACATGGTTAATCAAATTAGTAGTCATAAAAGCAAATGAACTTTAAAGCATAAAAATATGAATAGAAATTAATTGAAAAAGAAAAAAAAAGATTTTACCCCCTTCTCCTTTTTAAATGTAATAAAAATGTCACCATGTCTTGCCTAGTTCAAAACGTTTTACATCAAAAAATCATTTAACGCAATAGCTAAAAATATTTTAATATTTCGGCTACACAATGGGTTTAAGTTTAAAATGTTTGCTTCCTGACATAATCTTGTAAATAAATTTGTTTGTGTCCATTTCATGACCGCTACAGATCATTTGGTTTTATCAGTGTGAGATAAAAAATATATGTATTTATTTTCCTCGTGAATGCCGAAACTTATTTTACTCGTCGCTGGCTACGAGTGTTCATGTGTTCTAGTGTTCATGACCGTGTTTCCTCTTTACCTTTACCTCATTTAAAATTCCACCATTGAATGTACACACAGATCATAAAGAGCTCCAAATCTTGGAGAGGTTATCAGGTGATAACACATTTTTTGTCAACCTTGTCAAGTTAGAGGTCGTGGAGGAGGTCGTTCAAGAGATAAAAGCAATCAAACCTGTCAGTTAAATAAGATACTTTAACAAGTATCATAATTATAAATAACAAAAAATACTGAAGCGGAACATTTGCGCAATTCGGTATTGCTGCCCAATTTGGCTTGACAGAAGATTCGTTATCAATTGTAACGTATCTTTGTAGACTTAAAGTATGCTTTGATATGAAACGAAATGAAAACGCATCCCGTCAATCCAGGAAGTAGCTAAACAGGTTAGTGGAGACACACCAGTTGCTTAATGATAAATCATTCTTACATTCTAAGGTGGGTGTTTGTAAATTGCCTAATAGACTGAATGATATAATAGTCAATAATTTAAGAATTGGCAAAATTTTGTGTTACAGAGAAAGAAATTTTCTTTTAAAATGAAATGTGCATATAAGAAACCACTACAGGAAAACACAACCTCCACATGCAACCAAAACGTAGAGAGGAAAAAAAGAGTAAAGGGTTTATAAGAATATCAATTCCAATTAAGACACCACAAACAATTTACAAACAAAAGAACCTTTAGGGTTACCACCTTAAACGGTCAGTTGCAAAACAATTCTCCACTGGGTGTATGAACTATGTTCTTGGCTTGACCAACCTCACACTTGCCCAGGCCGAATCTTATACGTACAAACAAGTACAAGTTGTC
Source organism: Corbicula japonica (assembly GCA_038501625.1). Lineage (NCBI taxonomy): Eukaryota > Metazoa > Mollusca > Bivalvia > Venerida > Cyrenidae > Corbicula > Corbicula japonica. The sequence continues at coordinate 64,414 of JAZAYU010001024.1, forward strand.
TTGGTAAAATAACTCCAACCGCTCTCAAATCGACAAAGATGCATGCAAAGGCACACAAACCAGAGGAAACTAATTGCATGTATAGCAAAGGGCAGGTACTCAATGACCTTACCGAGAACAGAGCACCTGGAGTATAATCAGCAAGAACACGATGACAGATAAAAGTGACAGATCGAGCTTCTATGTACTTTTACCATGTTTCCCAATAAACTTTCATAACTTCTTAAACCCCAAATGCAATCCATCTTTTCGGATGGAGAAAAAATGTACTGATTATTGGTGTAAATAGTGAGCTGCGCTCAACCCGAGGCTAGGCGGCGTGGGCAGTAATGCGCATTTCAATTACTGTCCATGAACAGTCTCAATCAAACCGAGTCTGCAATATTTTTATATTTGTCGTGTTCGATGGCTTACAAAGTTCCCTTTACATCTATTTGATGTTTTTGTTTAAAAATAAATCTCCTGGTCGTTAAAAAACCTTGTTGCAATTGCGATTTCAAACTGTACTTATATAATTTGAATTAAATTTACATATCGGCAAAAAAAACTTGTGAAGGTATTTCCTGAATTTGTGTTTCCGATCACTCTATTTTAAGAGTTCTTCTGTTGTGCAGATTACTTCATTGAAATCTTTACATTGTTACAAGCTGTAGAAAAGTGAACAAGCTGTGAGATATAAACCCCATAAGATGTTCCGAGAGGAAAATCGCCGTCTTAAAAGGGAAATTAAAAAAAATAATATTAATATCATCTCTTTATCATATATATGAAATCACCATTTTTTAGAATAAGATCAAGAACATTTGCTTGTTTTTCTGAAGTTATTTTTGTTTATTTAGCTGTTGTTCATTTAGAACATATATTTTATTAAACAGAGAATGAAAAATGTTATTATCTATATTTAACAAAATAGAGTTACTGTAGAGCCCTCGGTTGTTCGATGGTAAAGCAATGACACGGTAAGCCAGAAGTCCGAGGTTCGAATCATGGTCGAGACTTACACATTTTTCCCTCTTGTTTAATTTGATCGCCAATGGTGTCAATCGATTTACCCTTGAAGGTCTCCTGGGCAAAGCATTTGCTATGGCAGTCGATCCGAACCTGCACCGTGTAGATATTTGCCGATTAATAAGTGAGATTTAGAAAGGAGAAATAATGTAGCGTCCTTTGCCCAAGATCATAAAACTAAATCTGGAGATCAGTCTCGTCTCAAATCTCAAGCATGGTCGCCATTTCAGCCAATCAGGTCCTTGAGATTTGAGACTGATCTCAAAACTTAGTTTTATGATCTTGGGCCCTGAACTGGTTGCCTCGGTGGCTCAATGGTAGAGCGATGGCAAGGTAAGCCGAAGGTCCGAGTTTCGAACATGGTCGAGGCCTACACAATTTCTCCCTTCTGTTTCAAAATCATCAAGGTACCTCTAGGTATTGTTAAAGGTTGTAACAATGTCATCTTAATGTTCAGTAGAAAGAGATAACATCACGTTTTTGTCATAACAGTATACAGCAACGGGTGCACAATTACTTGTCTATAAATGGATGTACATAATTTAACATTAATATTTTGCATTATAAAAGAGAGCGACCGGATTATGTCTGGACATGTCTAAATAATATAATTATCATATTCCATCTGTTAAAAAGCTCTTTGTTCATTACAAGAAATAAAGGTTAAATTTTCCCTTGCAAAAGATTTTTCAAAGACACTTTTGAGCGTGTTTCTTCTTAAATTACGAGGAAGTGAAGTTAACAATTTGGAAAAATCATAAGCTGACAAAGGGAACGCCTGATAATTATTTGATTTAAGCTTCTATTAACGCCACAATCATGCGTTTTTTTTTAACCAAATACAATATCGCCAGTGCTTTCAATTTTTTTGCAATACTTAATTACATGTTCTTTTACGGCTGGCAACCAAGATGTAAAAAAGATATCTTTGGTATTTTGTACATATATTCCGAACAGCTATTTTTTACCATTTTTGAAAACGGTTATATCTTTATGAGCATTTAATTTCAACTTTTTAAACAAAATCTAATGCGGTGAAATTGCATTCTGAAAATGTTTAACATTGCATTACTATGTTATATACAAATGCTAGTTGCAACTTAGTGTTGTTTTTTTTAAAGTTGTTGAAAAAACGTAAAGACATTTCAAATGGCAAGATTATGCTTTACAGTGTCATTGGTTAACTTGTGGATGGATTTTTTTTATTCGTTTAAGGTTCGATAAATGGTTTAAATCGTAATAATTATCACTAGCAGGTTTCATTTGACGCACTAAAACTGTTGTTTAAGACAATTTGAATAAAATGAAAGTTCACGACATATTCAAACCGGCTGTTTAAGACACGTGGTTGCCGAATGCAGGTTGCTGCTAAGGCATGTTCAACATTAATTTTGTAAAGATTATGGAGAAGACGGTCACAGAGGAACGAATCTCTATTGATATCTTCAATAAGTTGATCTTTTAGGTTTTCTATGTTAAGATGATAAAAACATCATTTTAAGTGATCATTTTACCACAGTCTTAATATTCATAACAACCTTAATCGAAATGAATCATACTAAACATTAAATTTCTTGTAAAGTACACAGTTATTTTTACATATTTTATAGTTTATAAGCTAGAGGCACTATCATTTGAAATTCACAGTAGCGTTATATGTGCAGTGTGGCGGCCGTAAAAAGTCTCCCCGTACATATATTCAGTACTGTTATCAGTAAAATAACATGTTACCGATGTCATGCGGTGATTGTGACGTATATCCCGGTTAGCTCAACTGGTTGCATCGCAGGAATTGAAGGGCTAGGCGCTGTCGCCGTGACGGTGCGGGTTCGCTCCCAGCTAGGAGCACTATCATGTTATATAAATAAGTTAAGCGAAATTCTCTAAACCATAACTATTATCCTTTAAAGAAATATTTTTGTTTTTGGAACTATAGGAGGCAAAAGTCTATTTAAACCAACTAGAATGCAAAACGATGATAATAAACACAAGTTAAATTAGTAGATAAAGGAGCAAAGTAAGTATAAGTATATTGGAAATAAGTTAAGCTAAAACATACCTTTGAAGCTCATAATAACAAGAGAAAACAATACGTATGAGTACATGTACACCATTATTTGGGATCGACTGCGGCATGAACAGTAATATGCACTACCATTACTGCTCATGAACAGAATCAATCAAACCGAGCTTGCAATATTTTAATATATGTCATTCAAAGTTCCTTTTCCATGTAATTATGTAAATATTTACGTGCACTTAACTCGGAGCTAGGCGACTTGGACAATATTATGAATTTTCATAGCTGATCATAGCTGATCAATAAAATTAATTAAACCTGTACTATTTTCATATTTGTATTGTTCAATTAAGTTTTTAGTAAATTCTCACACTGCAAAATTTTTAATGATGACGATGATTAGTACTGGAAGTAAAGTCCTACTTACAAAACATTAATAATAATAGTACCTCTATCTGGGAGCGAACCTGCACCGTCACGGCGCATAGCCCTGCAATTCCTGCGACGCAACCAATTGAGCTAACCGGGACAACCCCCCAAAAAGGTTGATCGGAAAGCCCTGACATACGTAACAATCACTGCATGACATCGGTAACGGGTTATTTTACTGATTACAGTACTGACTATATATACGAGGATACAGCCGTTTAATTTTTTATTCGCAAATCAGAACGTCCGATATGGTACAACTTTCACTCAGGTTACACTGTACTTGAAACATTTACCTTTTGTCATTAGGGTAAGGGTTACCAAATCCCTTACCAATTGAAATAATCTTTCTTATCACAATTTATCAAGTTCACTGTATTTTAAGGTGCTTGAAAATCTTCCGAGTTTCATCAAAGTTGCAGAAGAGACAGAGTGTTTGGCAGCAAATGACCTTAACAAGAAGATACGAATTCCAGCACATACTGTTTTAGAGCTTAAAAGGAAGTTCCAGAACCCAGAGGACGGCTGTACATATTTAGAATGCAGTGACAAAAAGTCCTCCGTCGCTGTTCAAGAAGGCGATAGAATAAATTGTACTGAAGTAGATGACCCAAAACTGTATAATCTATTTGAACTGCCTCGTTGTTGCAAATTGTTACCAAGAGTAATATTGTTTGAAAAAGTTCCACTGGAGGATGGGATCTTAGTTGACATGCAGTTGAACAGTGCTATGCTGTCATGCACCGAAGGACCTCTTGAGCTTTTGGGGTTTGCAGATGTGAAAGTATTAGTTAGTTGGGTTAGAGATAAGGAAAAGAAAGTCTACAGAACAGTACTTATACCAGAAGGCGGATGGAATTCAATGCTGGTTCAAAGGCGGATCTTCCCTGAAAATGAAAATAAAGAAAAGTACATTGAAAGAAAATATCCGTATTGCCGTGACTCGGACTTTATCGAAAAGTACATGTACTTTATGTATCCTAATCAATCGTTCGTCACTTGGATACGCAATCCAGCTTTTTACGTCAGTTCGCCGGATGACAATGCAATGTATGGACGTGTTCCCCTTAAATTTCCAGGTACCGTTTTAAATGTCCTTCATTTATTTTTTTTATTTCTGTAATGTCACTCTAGATATAATTATACAATCTAGCAATATTATATAAATTATATCTAAAGAAGACAATTTCCGTTTAGTAGTGATATGGTCTTTTCAACGATTTAAATGTTTGCAAGGTCAGACAAATGTGTGGAGAGGATACAATTTCATGAAGATGCATAAAAATTAGTAAGCGGGATATATATAGAGAAAGAGCTTAATTTCATAATATTTCAAAATGATGAATGAAATTCCCAAAACAATATCATGCGTGGTAAAATATTTCAATGGAAGACTAAACAATTATAAATGGTGCATAAACATCGCACCTCTTATACAATTCCAAGTTGCCTATTAAACGTACATTATCCCTAAAATCTTCTTTTTGCAGTAAGTTAAATCATTAACGATGAAGAACATATTGTAGCGGTGTTATTTGTTTTTAAGGGTATTCATATCATTTATTCCGTCGTCTTACACTGTTGTAAAGTATAAAAGTATAAAATAATTGTATCTCTAACTGGGAGCGAACCCGAAGCGTCACGGCGACAGCGCCTAGCCCTGAAATTCCTGCGACGCAACCAACTGAGCTACCCCAAACCCGGATAGCCCTCACAATCACTCCATGACATGGATATTGGGTTATTTTACTGATAAGAGAACTGACCAAATGTACCGTGAGACTTTTTACGGCCGCCACACTGCACAAATAGCGCTACTGTGAATTTCAAATGATAGTGATAATGATAAGGAATTGTGATTTGTTTCAGAATCATCAGATGACGAAGATGAATATGACAGTATTCCTGATCCACATGAAGACCCTCCGCCGCTACCTCCACGTAAGTCACGTAATATAAAACGACTGCTAATACAATCTTTTGATCCAGCTTTCCGGATACGCCTTAAAAAGTAAACTAGTGTATATCAGAAATAGCCACTCTCTGAAAAATACATCCTCTCCACACAGCCATAGAAGCTGATAGAAATAGGAAATTTGCTTTTATAAAATGACAAATTTCAAGATACCACAAACCATTACGAATAAGGGAACCTGAGGGGCCAACGCCTCGAAAAGGTCAGTGGCAAAACAATTTGCTGCTGGGGTTTAAAACCAGGTTCAAAACTGAACCAACATCACACTTGCCCAAACAGGTTTTTGTAAAGTAGCGGACGATATGTTTGGAAAGAACTTACAATAATGATATTTTATTTTTTCTCCAATTGGGAAGTAATGTCGTCTGCTCAACTTCATTTCAAGAAATGACGCCAACTTTCCGGAGAGCATTTCCCGCAACGCGCCAGAAATAATGATACATGTAAACTATTGGTTTATTATGATTTCGATTAGATTTTGACCCAGCGAGCAACCTCCGTAAACACCTGTTGCACTGCAGCACTTCAAAAGACGCCGACCACGTTTATTGTCATGCGACGACTGTTAGAACTACCGATCTAATAAAAAAAACCATGCATTGTACTTCCAAATAAGGTTTTGCTGTCAATCAATTTTTGTCGCTGTGAATGTTGAAACAATAACAAAAGGTGAAGCTTAAAGTAAAGCAACATGAAGGTGTGATTAAAAATGAACAACGTTCTGTAAATTATATTTTCAACGAAAATATCAGTCGCCGCGCATCGTGTTTGGTGTTTTGGTTGCAAGCCAAAATCTTAGTGAAATCGAAATTTGTAGTATATTACTGGAAGTATCGAATCGGATAGACTATAAAATGCTTCAAATGAAAGAAAAGATTTATTTGAATCAACGCAGAAACGCATATAAATTTGTATTCTGATTTTCAACACCGTGGATTTCATTTGTTTAAAGGGACCAAATAATATATCAAATTACATTCAAACCTGTGTTAAAGACCACTAGTAAACAAAGAGGACAAAGACAACTCTTTATTTGTACAACTTGATTAAAAAAAATTACCTATGTATAAAGACCGCCTGCATTAAAAGACCACTTTTGGGTTCTCCCCTGAGTGGTCTTTGTAAACAGGTTTGACTGTATACAAATTGTTTGAAACTGGAAAGTAACGTGTACTATGTGGTATTTTTTCATTGTAGACATTCCATTGTCGGTGTCACACCATGTTTCCAAAGAAAACAATGTTTGGAAAGAAGTGAGTAGTTATCATAGTTGTTGAATTATTTCATTTTCATGTCATTATGCGCTCGTTTAACAGTTTAAAACTTCAAATCATTCATTATAGCTTCAACGAGCAAAACGATGGTAAAGAAATCAAGAATATTTCAAGTTATCTAAATTTGAAACTATATTTTAGAACTGTTGTTTGCACTGTCTTTTCGAAATAGTTAAACATGGGTTCTTCAGTGTACTTGAAACTATTAGTTTTCTACTCATTATTCAATTAAAATGTACTAATTACTAACTGTAATTGTATGAACAAGGCATACAACGTCTTTTAAAATATAATATTCTTAAAATCTTTATAACTATGATCCATTTTGGATTTTATGGCTATTATGAAAGATCCAACACATACAATGTATACCGGTAATGGACACATGCCTATAATGTATCATTATGGTTACATAATTTTCTATATTAATGTTTATTAAAAACACTTACTTAAAAAAATGAAATCCACCTGTTCATGTTTAACGCAGACTATGCGCCTGAAAGAGAAGATCTTCGGAAAAGTGCATATGGAGTTGAGAAATTTTTTCCATAAACATAAATCTTCAAGTTTTGACACGGCGAGCGAAAGAGCCCCAGCACGACCACCAAAACCACCGCTCTTACGGAGTCTCAGTGTTCACAATTCAAATATACAACAACAAAAAGAGAGCGCAAAGAAACTATTTCGACCAAGGTCTTCTTCAATGGATGATACGTATATAACTCGCAACCAACTGAACATTCCTGAAGAAGACGATAGAAATGGAAGTGATCCGGAGCCTCATGATTATGATTATCCCAATGTTGACGAAGTAACTGATGCTTTTAAGGCAAGCACTGAACGGAAACATGCTAATGCGGATCGCCCGTTGCCCCCAATACCTATTGAAATTCCTGTCGAAATCAAGAAAACCAAAGAAAAACCAAAGTATGTCACTCTAAAGATGGAGGATGCTGAACATCTGTTTAAAAAGAACTTAGGTGCCGCTGATTTCTTTACTTATACCGTTGTTGAGGTCGAGCATGTATTTAAATATTGTGGTTTGCCCGAGTTTGCAAATATTTGTCTCGAGCAAAGACTCGATGGGAAATTCTTTGAAAGTTATAATTTACAAGACTTAAAGAAAGAGCCTTTTCTAATGAGTGAATTCCATATACTGAAAGTGAAAAAGATGATATTTGACGGATGGCGACCAAATGTGTGCAACGACAACGGTTAGACATAACCTGTCAAACATTTTGATGTTATTACCATTTTATTAGCTCACCTGAGCACTTGTGTTCATGGTGAGCTTTTTTTGGATCGCCCTGTGTCCGTCGTGCGTCGTGCGTCAACTTTTGCTTTAAACAACATCTCCTCTTAAACCCCTGGGCCAAAGTTGATGAAACTTGCCACGGATGTTTCTTGCATGAAGCTCTTCCAAAGTTGTTCAAAGAAATCAATTCCATGCAGAACTCTGGTTGCCATGTAAAAAAAACTTTAAAAATCTTCTTGTCTGAAACCACAAGGCCTAGAGCTTAGATATTTGGCATTTAGCACCCTCTAGTGGAACTCATCAAAGATTGTTCAAATTATTTCCCTGGGGTCAAAATTGGCCCCGCCCCAGAGGTCACTTCATTTTACCTAGACTTATATAGGAAATCTTTAAACATCTTCTTCTCACAAACCACAATGCATACAGCTAAGATATTTGGTAAGTAGCATTGTCTAATGAATGTCTACTAAATTTGTTCAAATTATGTCCGCTGGGCTAAAATCGGCCACGCCCTAGGGTTCTCTTGGTTTACATATAGTTATATAGGAAAAACAATAAAAAATCATTTTTCTCCGAAACTAATAGGACTAGATCTTTATCAACTTTGTTTAAAAGTTGGCCCTGTGTCAAAATTGTCCCCGCCCCGGGGGCCCTTAATATGTGAAAAGGCAAACTTTAAAAATCTTCCTACTGGAAACCTCAATGCCTAAAGCTTAGATATTTTGTATGTAGCATTGTCTAGTGGATGTCTACCAAGTTTGTTCAAATTATGTCCCCTGGGCCAAAATTGGCCACGCCCCAGGGTTCTCTTAATTTGCATTGATTTATAAAGGAAAACATAAATAATCATTTTTCTCTGAAACTAATGCGACTAGACCTTAGATATTTCGTGTTGAGTATTGTGAAAAGACCCTTTACCAGCATTGTTTTAATGTTGGCCATGGGGTCAAAATTGGCCCCGCCCTGGGTGACCTTAATATGTAAAAAAAGGCAATCTTTAAAAATCTTCTTACTAGAAACCTCAATTCATAAAGCTTTGATATTTGGTATGTAGCATTGTCTAGTGGATGTCTACCACGTTTGTTCAAATTATGTTCCCTGGGCCCAAATTGGCCACACCCCAGGGTTCTCTTGTGAACCTTTCGATTCTCAATTAAAAACTGAGAGTGACAGAGTACTTTTGTACTCAGGTGAGCGATTTAGAGCCATAATAGCCCTCTTGTCAGTATTTTGCAACAAAATGCCATCGGATAAAATCGGCATAATAGATAATATTCTGTTTGAAAAACAACCAGAATGAATTATGTAAAATATTGCTTTAAAAGGACTGGTACAACCTTAAAAATGTATACTGCATAATGATACACGTCTTGCATGTGCAATTGTTCTTAACAGAACATCTAGCTATCATAAACTAGGCTTGTTTTTATGAGGCTAATTGGATTGATAAATCGCATAGATGTATAAACACGATAAAAGATGTTCAAAATGATATTTTCGCCATCACTGTTTCATTCAAGTAACCATAACGCTCATTTCCATTGTTGTTTTGATGTTTTAAAATAAATGCTACATCGAGTTTTCATTGTTTAAATTTAGATTCACTTGCAAACTCATAATCTTTAACACTTGCAGATAAGCAGGCGGGCCTCAATTTTAACACTTCAGTTAATATAGTTACACCTGCTTTACAGATACTCATTTTGCTTTTGTTTTGCTTAATACACTACATTCCATATACCGCCAACTAAACTTACCGATGTTTTTAATATAATTATGTATGAAGGAAATCTGATTTTTTCAAAAAGGGTAAAATTGCATAATGTTAGCTATTAGTGCTTTAAGTTTAGGCGCAGCAGTATTTACAATTTATTAAAAATATTGATAACATTGGTATACCATCGTTTGGGATGGATCAAAATTGTACTGTTTATGACATAAATAATTATGCATGTAAGGAATGGCCACATTCTGTATACACAGCTTTTCCATATCGCCAAAATGTAGAGAGGAGAAGGGACCTCTCGCTTACAGGGGGGGGGGGGGGGTGCTCTCCCGACTGAACTATCCGTCCGCTTACACATCTTCTCCCCAGAAAGTGACTAGATTCGTACCGTGACATACACCCTCTCAAATTTGGAAATTCGTCCTCGAACTCGAGAGAGTTATGTGTATTTAATATGCTATTACAGGCTGGTGGCCGAACCTGCTAGCTACCACGGTCTCCCATTGGGCGCAAAATGTCACAGGGTGCAGCCAGACCGGGACTCGAACCCGGGACCTCTCGCTTATGGGCGAGTGCTCTCCCGACCAAGCTATCCATCTGAAAAAGTGTTCAAATATTTTGGGTTGCCAATGTTTGCAAGTAAATGTTTTGCTAAAAAACTCAAAAGGAAATTTTTGAAAACTTGATTTACAGGGTTTGAAGAAAGAATTTTTTCTAAATGATTGATTTCCAGAAAGTGAAAATGGAAATTATGATCATAAATAATTATGGATGGAAACAAACTATATGTAACAATAGTGATAAGATAAAACTTGTTAAACAATCTTTTTTTTGTAAATTACTATTCTGTCATTTTAGGTCATATGACTAATATCGAGCTCTAGCTCGGGTCGCGAAGCGACCCGAGCGTTAAGCTCGTCTTAAGGTCGCAGGAAAGCCCATTCACTAACGAAATAAAAAAAGCTTTCCTTCCGTTTTGCGCTGGTTACCGGTTGTGCACAGCATAAGGCAATGTAAACACGGGAAAAAAACTGACCGGTAAAAACTTACGGCAAAGTATTGTTTTGACAAATTTTGTTATTGGCTTTATTTTTATAAATTGCTAATTGCAAAATATCTTTAAAAATTAAAACTTATTATTCGGTAGCATTGTTATCGGACTAGCATTTTGGAAAGCTAAAAAACTAAATCGTCAGTTTAGAGAGTAGGTTGTCGTTCGTTGTAACCAATAGGTTGTATTATGGTAAAAAATTCTCCATAGACACTAATGTTAATGCTTGTTTTCAATTGCATCTTGTCGTTTAATTTATGTCTTAATCCCAGCAAAACCTGGTATTCGCTTGAAGGTCTGTCCATTCCCTTTTGTCTACAATAAAGCAAATGTCATGTTAACTTACTTGTAAGAAAATCCCAGTCCACCGAATGACGTCACCCTAAATTTGTCTAGTATCCATACGCGGGATTTCCCCAAACTACCTACTTTCATTTTCCAATTAACTGATCATCCATTTTCTGTCAGAATTTCTTATTTTATGTCTCAAATTATTTCTAAATGATTGCTTGTATCATAATGAACAAAAATAACCACATTATGAAGTATTTCATGTCTTTAGATGCAGAAAGAAAAATGAACTATTTAGCAATTCGCACTACATTCGAGTGGACCACGGAGGAATACTGAGTTATTTACCATAATACAACCTACAGCTAAGCCTGCGATTCGGTTCCGTGTAAAATCGGTTTTGATCGGCGTGACACGCACGCAAAACGCTTCACGGTACACGCTAAGCGGTTTACGTTTCACGATGCACGCTTTAGCGCTTCACGGTTCGAACCGTGTGACCAATCAAATCACAGAGCGGTTTAACCGTGAACCGTGTGACCAATCAAATCGCAGACGGATTGTAACGAGGTTGAGATAACAGTGTCGCTATTATGCGCCACACACGCACCTTGTACATCTAACCCTGTACGGTGAAAATTATAAAAACCAGATCACGAAAACTCTAACTAAAGCGGTTCATAGCCTAGGAATTGTATTGTCCCTTGAAATAATTCTGATGGAAAGAAATTACCGGTAATAAAGTATTTTCAATTAATATAGTTTATCAAAGGGCCGCTTAAATATAAACCCTTGTGGTTCATACTCAAATAGTTTAATTTTGCTTTTGAAATAGATCTGATGCGAAGAAATTAGATCTACCCGTAATAAACATTTACTTACTCGTAATATTTTAAAGGGCTTAAAAATAGACCCTTGTCTTGGACCGTGTTATGTGTTTTATATACTGTACTGAGTACAGTGGTGTAGATCAGCGTACACTAAATAAAAGCTGCTTCCCGATTGGTTAAAAAAAAAAGTTAGGGGAAACCCGTAAGACTCTATAGAAACACAAGTTTTAGCTTTCCAAAAAGCTAGTCGGTCATCAGCATGACATTTTAACAAAAAAATTTCGTTAGAATGTTGGTATTTAGTTTAAACATATTTTATTGCCAATATTTAAACAAATTGGTTTGGGCCACAAGTGCTTAACAAAATTGGCCCTCACCATATACAGATATGACAATTTTTACATGGCAGTATGATCCAATAGAATATAATGTGACATTAATTAACAAACATTTTATAGTTACCTTAAATCATGTAATGAAATATCAAAAGTTCTTCCCCGCCTGGTATTTATTTAGAATTTCCGCCGTGTAATTTATATGCTCGCTCTCGTCACACATTTTTGTTTCGATTTTTAATGATGTTAAATTCATTGTATGACAGTGCTTATTAATGTGTCACCTGCATCAGCATGTATACACGTATGGATCCTTTTGCGGCGTCGTCGGCGGCTGCGTTGGCGGCTGCGTTGTCCTGTAGCCCCTTGACGTAAATATGAAACTTAATGTTGCCTGTAAGTTTGTAAGTATTTGACCTATTGACTTAATAATAAGAATATATCATCTGCATGTTTAAAGCCATCTCCGACAACAAAAATGATCACTCTTGTTATATTATTTTTTGTTATGCCCCTTTCAAATGACTTACATATCGAACTTAATGTTCCATGTAACATTGAAAGTTCATGTCTATTTTATCATAATACTTGAAATATATCATTTTTTCCAAAAACAAAGCAATCTCTGACAACAAGATCGATAACCCCTGCTTCAATATTTCCGAGTTATGCCTTTTAAAAGACTTAAACATAATATTGCCTATAAGTTTGAAAGTTCTTCTTCTGTTATCTTAATTGTTTGAATACGATATGAAGGCGCCAGGCAGGAACATCCGTTATGGTAAAAAAGACGTTACCGCAATAAATGACGTCAAAGTGAGTTCATGAGAATATCGGCCTAATTCAGATATATGATTCGCAAATGCTCGGAGATTTCGTGAGATGATTAAGAGGACTATATCTGTTGTATATTACCAATATAACAAATACTAAATCAATGTATAAATCAAATGTATTTTTATCTTAATTAACCGAACTACGTTCTGATAAAATAAACGGGTTTCTGTAAAATATGGTTTTACATTTTACTTTTTGCGATATTGTCGTTTCGACTGCTTATAGTAAATACAATTACTGAGTCATCTAAGTTGGACCCAAACCTAAAATATGATTGTGTTGTACTGCGTTATGATAATGTGACTGTGACTTCACCGAAATAAAAGCATTGGCCAACCTACCGAACGAATCGGTCATTAATACGTTTTATAGTCATATCAAAGTATGGAGCTGTTTACTGAATTCACAGTAATTTCTGTTGCAATATTTGTATTCACAAAATAACTTATGTTAAGTGTTGAAAAAGCTACGTCGAATGTATGTGAAAATATGTGCGTGTCAAATATAAGATAATTTGTACGATTTATCACCGCTAAATAACAATTGTTTCTTAATAATATTCCCGAACAAACAAAAAATGAGAGAGAGAGAGAGAGAGAGAGAGAGAGAGCGATGATATCTTAAATTTGGGATTTTCAAATGAGCAAAAAAATTTTAAAAACAATTTAATTTGTTGGATATTTTTCACTATATAATCATTACTATGTTTTATTGCTGAAGTTGCACAGTACTCTAAATACAACAGAAGGAACATGATCACAGTCTGAATTGTTTTCCCGTTTAATCTTACATTATTTTCCTTACGGCATTGTCTATTCAATTTAAAATCGTATAGTATCTTCCTGTTAGGCTTACTTATCACAGAACACATTGTTTTTTCACTTAAACTACTTTAGAAAGCTACTTTAGAATTGCTATTGTTCTTGAAACATTGTATCAAGTAACACAATGTTTCTCTGAATTAAGTGATGCAAACAGAACGGAAGTTCGCAAACATCACTTAACTACCAAGAAAAGCGCATCTTGATGTCTTGGTTACTACGAATCTCACGGTTAATAGAAATTTGTTCAATACTTTATCACGTTAATTTCTGCAGCTTAATTAATGATTGAATCGATATTTGATGGTTTTTATTTGGGTATGGAAAACAGTTGGGTTGTTAAAAGTGTGTGAAGCCCATCATTCAATCCTTATATTAACACTCATAAATACTCTCACTATTACATAAATTATTGGAAGAAATCATGATATTACGGCTTTTTCGAATGGCTGTTGGAACAGCCAAGTTGGCGACACAGTGAAGACGGCACGCTTTTTCGCAGCAACAGGTGGCAAAATGTGCGTGCTCATTTGCATCACACGTCAAAACATTGTGCACCCTATGTAAAGGATAGACACCTCGTGGAGTGGTCTATTTTTCATAGGCCACTCCACGAGGTGTCTATCCGACTTAGACCACACAACTGCAAAGCTCAGAAATTCTCGTGCACAAAGCAATGTATTGCCCAAACTTTACAAGCCGTTATACAGACTTATGTCATTTTCATACAAAAGGAGTCTCATCTATTTAGTGAGTAATGTTTTTGTTATTTTAGTCATTATTTAAGGTAGATGGACACGTTGGTGACGTTCGAAGGGCGAAAATGGACCATCTCTTAGATTTCTATGAAATTTATACCAAAGATAGTTCAAATCATTCACTTTTTGGAAATTATATTTTTGATTTCGGTTTATGTCGTCTTCAGAGGATAACAAGCGCCACCTGGCGGTCACTAATTTTTATGCGATTTTTGCCGTTAACGGCTTGTAAACAAATCCAAAAACATTTTTTCTTGTTGTTTTAAATACATAATTACAATAAAATATAAATCTAACAGAATAATTATAATAAAAATGGATAATCTTGCTTTGTTTTCGTTTAATTTAATCTTAACGACATTAAGTACGCTGATTTTGCACGATAAAATAACGACGATTCCAGCGATTTAACGCACTATAACTTTTTAAAATGGACGGTGACATATAGATTTTTTGGAATGTATGGAATGCTGAAATATTTCTGAAGAAAATAAGTAAAAAATAAAAAGGGGTCATCCCTGCAGATTTTTTGCAATTTTTGATTTTAAAAAGTGCGACAACGTCGCTTGTGAATTTTGATATTTACTTCGAAAATTTAGGTTCAATATACAAAATGACGTCGCAAATTGTGCTAATATCATTCATATAATCTTCGTTTAATTTTTTTATAATTCATAAAAATCGTAGATCCAGTGGCGAATCCAGGATCTGATGCGAGTGGTGGAGTATTTTAATAAAACGAAAATTTAACAATAAAACAGTAAAATGTACGCATCTTAAAAATTACATCTTTAAAGGAAATAACAGATTTTTCGGTCGTTCCCGGAGAGCATCTAGCTTTTATAATATTTTTAAAATAGTACATGCTTAATTATATTTTTAATAATTTTCCATTTATATTGAGATTAGGTTATCTAGAGCTAATTTGCATCTCTGTCTGAATCTGCAGTGAATACCCGTTTTAACAATAAAACAAAAAGGGAGATAACAAATAATCTTCTTTAAATTAGCTTTATTCTGATATCTCATTTATTTTAAAAAATGATTAAGCACAGTTTATTATTTTGTATAAAAACTATTAATTTTCCTTTAACAACGCCAGAATATTATACTATTGTCTTGAATGTATTACATTATTATATTACTATAGAATTACATTGCAACATTTGGTTCACGGGAACTGTGTTTATCTGCGATTTATTTTATTAACACGAGGGCAAGTACATACAATTAACAACAATCCTTTAATTGCTTTACGACAAATCTCTGCATATTTATATACATTTGCAACATATCGACTATGGTAATGATAATAGCTCACATGTACCGTATGCAATTAGGGGTTAAGATGATGTCTGGTTTACAGGATATTCTATGTTATCATAGCTGTGTCATGCTAACAAATGCCACCGTTGTGGTAAATGTAAAGCATCACTGTCGGGAATCACAGTCAATTAACCGCCATGCATATGAAGTGCAGCCTTGTCCGCCAATGCACCGAAATGTCTGCCCAAAACCTTCGCTGAACCCCGTTCTCGGCGATCTTTTTGCATGACAACACAGCCGAAACACGCTCTATATTTTTATGTAGACGTCCTGATATAGCGTGATAAAGTGAACACGTTTTAAATCTGAGAGTGGAATGTTCATTGTAGCAGCTAGAGAATTACAATTACACACAACAACAATGTGCTTTGATCGTATTTTGTGCAAAACAAGTTTTTTGAAAAGTTGCGATTCTTTTGCCTTTGAGTATAGCAGCAGTGGGTTAGATTCTGTCTTACGAATCATCCGAAATTGATGATGTCTTATATCATTTGAAAGAAATGGTATAGAGCAGATGTTGAAACTGTTTTTTTTTTGTTGGATTGTTTAAAGTACGCGTGAAGCCCTTCGGGCTTCACACACGTTAAACAACCCAACTTTTTTCCATACCCAAATGAAAACCATCAAATATTGATTCAATCCTTACATGAATTAGTTTACCCTTTCAACAGTCAATTTGAAATTCGTAAGCTAACAATAACGAACAACAACAACATCTTCATCATTATCAAAAACAACAACAACAACGAAAACATAAATAATAATAATAATAATAATGTCTGTACGTTTATAAATTTTAAAGTCGTGAACTGCTAAATATTGACTGTTAACTTCTCGTGAAATTGTGAAAACAATGAAAATTTATTGTATAAGTAAATATTTCCTTTTTTGCATTGTTAAAACTTGTAAATATTAAATATTGCAATCCTGTTATCATATATTAAGAGGGCCGTCCACAGTCCTCATTGCGCGTTCATTGATAAAAAAAGTTATCAAAATTTCAATAAAAGGAAAATGCCGTTCAATGAAACTTTGCACAAATAAATGTTACTAAATTAAATGTATTTTTATTTTGCATATGGTAAGACAAGTTAGAACATTAAAGACAATAACGAGAGCTAACAATTTTCTAAACTTCTATCAACATAAATTCGCAAAAACTAAATTTCCCACATGAGTAATAAGATACTGACATGATATGTAAAAAGAATTTTAGGGTATTTTATGTCGAGCTTTTTTTCTTTACTGTTCTAACTGTATATATGTAAAATTAAGATACTCTAAAACCGATTATTTGGGCAAAATGTTATTGAACTGCGGTTTGCCGTTACATATATTTTTATTTTTTTATTGTTAGTGCAATGAGGACTGACGAAGGCTCTTAAAATTGAAACCAAATACACGTTGTATGTTTATTTAGTTTGTATGCTTAAACGTCCACTTTGTACTCTTACAATTATCACAAACATGTATCGATAGCACAGTATGACACTTAGCTTTCGGTCGTCCATTTATTAAAATGAGATAGTAAACGAGATGCACGTGCTTCACGAACCATCGTGACAACGCCAAAGTGTTGTCTACGGGATTTAGACAACGGTAATACTGGCCACTGATTGGCCAGTGGACAGTAGCTGTGGTCTAGATATTGTGAGCAGCGTTTACTGTAGCCACGCCTCTTTAAGTAATACTTCACACTGTATACCATCAGGAATTATTATTCGTTTGGTGAATAAGACTTTAACGCAGAGGATGAAGTTGAAGTGTAAATATATAGTGACGACGTCTTACATGTAACGCACGACCTTTATCTTGACGTTGTCGTTTCATGGCGTATATGATAGAAGTGTTTTTAAATTTGAAATACGTCAAAATTTTATTCATTAACATAATCTGTTATGTAATCCATTTTCAATATGAGAGATTGAATTTAATAGTTTCGTAAAAGAATCATTTTGAGAAATTATTACCATAACGGACGTTTTTGCCTGGCGCCTCTCAATTATCTGCATGAACAAAGCCATCAGTGACAATAAGAATGATAACTCCTATTTCGTTATTGTAAGAGTTATGTTCCTTTCAAATGGCTTTAATATGGAACTTTATGTAGTTTCAACTAAAATATTTCGTATTCCCATAGGGCACAAATTCCCAATATTCAATGCCAATTAAATATGATTTCTATCATCTTACTTCCTAGACAACAATATATTGGTGCGAAGATCTGCATTCCACGCAGGGGGTGAACTTACTTGTAAGAAAATTACTGATCTCAAACCATACTTTAAACGCGGAATCGCAAATACGGTTCCACAATCCCTGCAAACAAGAGACCCTCGGATGAAGAGAAAAGTTCTCATATATTAAAACGGACTATACGGACCACGGAGGAATACTGCGTTATTTTGGTGTAATGCAACTTTTAAATGAAAATTCGAAGTGATAATCCTCTTCATTAAGAAAAAACGAATAATACAATAAACGAGGAAAGGCTGGTCAAGTACCGGTCGAAAAATGTACGGATTCACATTTTTATATCTAAAGACTGCTAGTTTGTTGAAAATGTCTCAGGTTTACCATTTCACTTGGATAATATTTGGAGAAATGATGCAGATCAACACCAAAAGTAAGATTAAACCTTTTGAACTTTTTGATAGAAAGTTGAAGTCAATAACAATATCAGCGTAAACTTTATAATACTTGGAATAATTGTGTTTCACGGAATTCATTATCTTCGACCTGTTCTGTGGAATAAAGCATGAACATAATCTTGGCTGTCGGCAATTTATATAATAACTGATCTCTTAAAATTCTACAGTAGCATTGTATGTCTTCTCTTGCACGTACATGCAGGTCGACTTTGATTTACCGGGGAGCGGCGCGAACTGGCCAGTCCCGGCTCAGCCATAATGTATCCCGACTTTGCCGGTAATTTCTTATCACTCGCATGGAATACTTCCAGGTTATACCCTTTACATGATAATTAAACATGGAAATTCTGTAGGCTTCGCTTATAGTGCTTACCGGTGGCGTCGATATATTATAAAGTTTAACGCAAATAAGACAGTTACTGTTTCGCCATTCGCAAATATTTGTCTGAAACGCAAACTTGCAAAAATAAATGTTTTTATCTCAGATTTTTGTTACAATTATTGTACTTTATACTTTAAATATTTCCCCCTGTTAAAATGAAGCTTACATAGTTGTGTTATTCGTGAATAAATAGATCTTCTATTACTGAGGGTTACATGAACGTACCCATGAAAGAAATCAAAATTGAGCTTAAACGTGTTAACGGTTCCTCGCGAAACCCCTACCCTAATGTCTGACCTCACATACACACACTATGATCTTGTTCGGTCTTAAGTCAATGGTGAAACAATCGCATTATTTTTACAAGTACAGTAAAATAGACAACACAAGCAATAACGTCCAACAATATTGACCTGGCACTTCATTAATTTTCGTAAAGGTCATTGAATAAACACGGGTATCAGCGAAAACACCGATATATTATTCAATTTACACCTCAGTGAGGGGTATTGGAATAAATGCCGGACTACCGATTGTAACATTTACGAAAAATAACGAATATGGGGTCAAATGCAAGAGTGCTAGGTCAATATTGTTGAACAATAAACGGCGATCGTTTAGAATAAACTACAAGACAGCTACCCTTTGAATTTATTTTCCGGCTAAGAAGGAATACTTGTGAAACACCTTGAAAACAGTGACATAATGCCAATATTTTGGTCATCGAAGTAATTCAAAACATTTAATGTTTCGTTGTAACAGTTTTAGAGAAAATCGTCTTAACAATAACAAAAAACAATCAATGTGATCAGCACAAAGTTCAAGTGAAATTAATAAATGCATCAACATACGAATACATTTCTTACCGTCTCCTTACGGTCACTGACCTGATTTGCGGACCTAACTAGAACTACACTATATGAACGTTGGTAATTAATACTGACTATGTAAATAAGCGTCGCTTGTCTGCTAAGTGTACAAATACGCATTGGCTGAGGAAAGTTCTGTGGTACCGCTATGACCTAGGAGGCATTAATGTTAGTACATATTCATCCAGTTTGATGGTACTAAACAACTGCATTTTTTCTACACGTCCTGAATAAATTATAAATTAAGTATACAAGAAACATGATTATCTACATTAATGTCTTTTCTTTAAACGTCTTCTCTATAAATCAAGCAATCAAACGTCAGCCTATACACTATCCTTTTGCATGCGTCTTAGTCTATAGTCTAAAGTATCCGTTCTGGACCGTGTGTCCCTGTTAACCGGTGTTCAGGCTAAAGAGCTCATGTTTGGTCGATTATAATATGTCGGTCATCATCAGGATGACCGACAATCATCAGGATGACCGACAATTAGTTGATTGGCCAATATAGCTAAGGAAAAAATAAAACTCCTTCTAAAAAATAGAAATTGTGTATTTCTGCAGCTGTTGGAACCAAAAATCATTATCCAAAACATTTTGGATAAGAAAAAAATTACTTTTAAAATAATGCCTATAAACAGGTTAGCCACAAGTAAATTTAGTCAATAGGCAAGGGTGGTAGCCTTCAAAGTGAAATTTGAGGTAGAAACCTACGGTCATGGTGGTATTTCATCTATGTTTTTATGTAGATTTATATTCAAACTTCATCAGAAGACCATGCCTGATATTGTCTAAGAATAAATAAATCAAGGAGACTCCCACGACTCTATATAGAACATATAGGGAAACGCAATAGTGTACGCTGACCTGTACGCTGATCTGGGTTTTACTCATGCTCTACATGTAGAAAACGTGTGTAGAATATTTTGATGATCGGCGATAAATCAAAATTGATGGTGAGTCTATATGTTGTATTTTACAATTAAACACAGTCAAAAACTTGGAAAACGGTATAAACGGTTGCTGTCATGCCGGATAATTGGAAGTTTTGATTATTGTAATTAGATTTCGCAATCGTGTGGTCAACTGGCCGGTTACACAGGCACCTGATTAGAGGTTCTTTTCTGGCCAGTATGTCAGATTTGGTCAATTTCAGCTAATAAATGGGCAATTTGTATTATTAGATTGAACTACAATCACCCAGAACACAAAATATCCCTTTTTTCTGAAAAAAAAAACAAAACCAAATTGCTTGTTGTCCTAAATAACTAGATCTACTGTAAAGATAACAAGAAAAACAGATCACAAAAAATGCATAATCCCAGTAGTGCCAGTTGCACATCGATTTTGAACACAAAATCAAAACTTACCAATCAAATGTTGATTGTCGTTGATAGGTCCTTTTATTAATCTTTCCTATGAAACCAGTAAGAAAACATGAATTTGTCAATTAGTAGAGAATATCCAAGTTTATTGTCAAATTTTATGGAAGTTTTCACTCTGAATCTTTTCTATTTCGATAACCGGTAAGCCTGGTTTATTTAAAAAAAACGAGTTGACTGCATTAGCCAGGTACAAAAAATGGTAAAATTGGCAAAAATTTTAATGTTAGCAAAACGTCGGTAACTATGTTTTTTGTACATACTGTGTGATTTAAATAAAAATAAGGTAAATAGAATGTTGACAGTCAAAACAAGTAACCTCATTTGCATCTATTTCTGGAATAGAGCAGATTCCGCAGACAAGAATGTGAAAACCTCAGTGTATTTTGATAATAAATTTGGATTTTCTCTGCTAATTATGGACTTATGTTTAGTTTCTTATGTCATCGGAAAGATAAGAAAGATGTTTCCAGTCACAAGTCTCTAAAAAATTTGGGTTGGTAGGTCGTTTTTTTTTTGTTTTTGTTTTTTTTTAAACCACCAATATATGCAAAAATGGCAACAGTTTAATTATTAATTATACAAATTAAGCTAATTGCCATCTGATGGATATTAGTATCTAGAATGTTCACCTATGTGATAATGGCTATATCCCATAGAGTAAATGGTTACATTAACCTGTTGATTACATGTCAATGAAATCTGGGAAAATTAGTACCCTAAAAATAATAATACAATCACAGTATTCTATTAGAAATTGCTTGCAGTACTGCAAATTTGAATTGAAGTAATTTATTGAAAAGTTTCAAGTTTCTTAACCTCTCTGAAGCTCGATGCTGCTTTCTTACCAAGAATTTGCTATGTTTAAGCTCATGTTTGAACTTTTTTGAGACATAGACTGACAAGTGCATTTACACTATAAATAAAATGTAACATTAATAAAAAGTAAGGCACTTTTTGATTGGTGCAAAACACATGGGAATCTTTGTTGATTTTGGGTATCGGGGGTTGTTGGTGAGGCAGATTTTTTTTCAGTGAAACAAATCAAAAAGAAATAGTTAATATTTGGCAGTATGTGCAAAATTTAAGTACACATTTTAATATAGTTAATTTTCCAGCAAATTTAGAGGTGAAGTATCTGTAAAATAATGTTGGGTTTTTCTTATGCAAAATGACAAAGTTAAACGCAGTGTCAGGACTTACCCTAAAACTCTATTTATGATAAAACTGAAATTAACATTTCTTATGTTTCTGTGTTCTTTTTTTTTCAGAATATGTCACAGCTGAAAATGTCATTTAAAACACCAACAAGGATTTTGATAAAGTTTAAAACAATAATCTATTTACCGGTATGTAAACAGTTTTATAGTGTTTTAGTCATATATGCCTGATTGTTTCACTTAAATATAGATTAATTGCTTTCCTCCATATATAGGCATTTTACGGATGTTTAGCCATTAGACTGCGTGAATGTACAGGCTGATCAGGATCTGCACTGGTCACATTTTGGTCAGAAATAACTGAACAAATAAAAAAGCAAACTGTGTACATCCTGTTCAGGTGGTAAGGGTGTGTCGGCTGATCTGGATCTACACTGTTTGCCCACGCCATAGGTATATATATATGAGGAAATGGTTAAAATAATCCTAAATATCCCATCTGATTTCTTTCAATGATTTCTTTTATATAAATTCTCCAAACTGACCAAGTAAACCATACTTTGTAATTTGATACAGGCCATTAAAGCATCACTGGTCAAATGAATGAAATCCTGGAGATTAGGGGAAGTTCAGACTTGTTTCTTGTACTTTAAATAATCCCCCCCACACAAAAAAAACAACAAAAAAACAACAACAACAATGGATATGGAATGATATTGCCCTTTCCTGGGAGCAAACCTGCACCCAGAGGATAATATGCTGGACCATGATTAATTAAATTTACCACAAGACTCAGAAGTACATGTAGTGGTTTTCAATTTAAAGCTGTGTTACACTTATTAGTTATTCAGAATTTTTTTCAGCTTATTAATTTTAGTCATTAGGGTCTCATATTATTATTATTATTATTGGGGATTTAATGTGCTATTTAAATAAGTGTCCATGTGTTGTAAATAAAATTGGTCAGAATCTAAGACTTAGGGACTGAAAACAAAAATCAATGTTGTAATTTAACTGAAAATTTAAGTACAACAAATATATTAAATCATGAAATAGTGTCTGATTTAAGTTCTTTAAGTGCAACTTTTCATATTTTCATAACTAAACTCGTTTTGGACTTTAACCATGTTACATAATCTAATCAGTAAGACACTGATCTTATCAGTAGATCAGCAGGGGGTGTCATAAATATCCTTTTGAAGATAAGTAGTTCACTTTGTGAGAGATTAAAGATGTGCTAATTTAGGGTAGAAGTGTTGTTTTAAGGAACTGACTTGGGGTTATTTATACTATTTCATGCTATCAGTGTAGTAAGAGACTTTTAATTTATTTAATTTTCTTCTCAACTGTAATAAGTGCAAGTTGTGTTTTTTTCAAGCCAGAGGAAAGTTGAAAACAAATTAAAAATTATATTATTTTCTAATGATTCAATTTAATTGTAAAAAAACTTCAAAAAGCAGATATCTAAAGATAAAACATTATTTCAATAGAACAATTGATTTTTTGTACATTGTAACATCCTTGTGAAAAAAGCATCATTATGGCATTATTAAATGTTACTAAAAGCGTAAAAGTAATTGTTGTGACTACTGCATCATAGATAAATAAGTGCTGAAAACATAATAAAATGCTTCACATTCATGACCTTATGCATAATTATTTAATTTTAAAAATAAACCGATAATAGGAAATAAATGTATATGATTTAACCCATTCCTCCATCTTTACGCATTTTTACGCATGAACCACCTTTATAGATCTAGATCAGCCGGCACATCTATGCAGTCTGATCAGGATCTGCACTGGTCGCATTTTGGTCAGAAATAACCTAACGTATCTTAAAGCCAACAGTGCAGATCCTGGTCAGATGGCATGGATGTGCCGGCTGATCCGGATCTGCACTGTTCACCCACGCAATAAAGGTGTGTCTATGGAGGAAAGGGTTAAACAGAATGACAGAACAGTGAATGTACCCCGGTAAAAAGTCACATGCTTAATGGCCTAAAATGTGAATTACTGGTACATGTTTAATTTTTAATTAAATACTTATGTTCGTATGGCATTTTCATCCCCAAAAGCGGCATTTAGGTCTGCCACCGTTTAAGTGGACCCCACTTATTATTACATAATAAAAGTTTCAAGAGTTAAGAAATTTTATAGATTTAGTCTTTATAATATTTTCTATAATTTTATGTTATTGGTAAAAATTTAAGTTTATCATACTTCTTTGTTTGACAATATTATTGTTCAGTGTATTTGGTTTATTTTTGACAGACTAAGTAAATTATCTGTGGAACTTATTGCTATTAATATACAAAGAAATTTCCTTTTGTAACTTTTATGGTTTTATCAGCTTGGCTGTATAATGACAGGTATTTGATTAACTTAGTGTCAAGCCACAGACTGATTAGGGTTTTGGGGGTTTTATATTTGCATATTTGTTACATAGAATTTTATTGGTTATTTAAGAAAACCTTTATTTTTATATCTATAGAATAATTTTGTCTTAATAGAACATAAGTAGGAAAAACAACTTAGAAAATTTGTAACTTCATTTTAAGTCTTCAGAATAACTTTTGAAATATTACTTGGACAATTATATTGGGATATATGGAATTTTGGAAAACTGGATACATAAAGAATAAGAACTATATGCTGTGTTGTATTATTTTGACATCATAAAGTAAATTTATGAAAAGTACTGCTGTTTCCCTCTGCTAAGTAACTGGCAGAGTGGACCCCTGGACTGAGTGAATGTTATAGAGGTGTGTCTTTGCATGGGCATTGAGCTAATTAATTCCCAAAATCCCCGGTCAGCCTCTAATGCTGAAGTAGACCCAGTGTAGACCCCAAAGAAAAACAACAACAACAATCTCTCTCACTTCATTCCGGTCGCAGGTCCATTATAGACTTTTGCATACATGCAGAGACAATGCAGAAGTTTTTTCTAGTATGTTTCTTATTTAATAAGTGAGCAGGTCCACGACTTCCCCTTTAACTAGAAACTTCTCTCTGTTCTCACAACCTAAGCTATTCCCAGCTTACCTACTCCATGGAATAAGGTTGTTATCCATATGTGAACAATGTAGATCCAGAACAACCAGCACAGCTGTGCCATCTTGTCGGGATCTACACCACTCTTTGATTCAATAGATAATTTCTGACTAAGAAAAGAAAAGTGTAGATCCAGATCAGATAGTAAGGATATATTATATTTATTCATAGTACACCTTTTTATGCCCCCGCCATGAAATGGCTACGACAATTAAGAGTTGCTCCTGTCCGTCCGTCCGATATTCTCGTGAACGCAACTTCTCCTACACTAATGGTGGGAATTTAATGAAACTTGACCACAATGCTTGGCCTGATATGTTGTTGTGCATGAAGGTGGGGTTTCGCTCTTACATGTTCCGTTCAGAAGTTATGGCCCTTTGATACTTCCATTTACATTAGTTTTAATGGGAGTGTATCTCGTGAACGCAACTTCTCCTACACTACTGGTGGGAATTTAATGAAACTTGACCACAATGCTTGGCCTGATATGTTGTTGTGCATAAAGGTGGGGTTTCGCTCTTACATGTTCCGTCAGGGTTGGCTTATTGACCGGTCAATTGAGTATTGACCGGGCCGGTGGTCAATACTGGTCAATAGTGGTCATTACTGGTCAATATTGGTCATTTCTGGTCAATACTGGTCATTACTGGTCAATTCAATTTTATTCACAACCAAACTGTCCAAAATGTTCTTAGAATCATTTAAAATCCTTTAGGCCCTTACAATAGCCCCTGTAAGGGCCTAAATGGTACTTTATGTATGGTTTATTTTTGGATAAGCCTTAAATGAACACAACTTCTTAATTGGTATGTTCCTATGTTCAATAAGCAAAAGAAATGTATTTTCAGACGGTTAAGCAAAGCGAATTAGGTGGAAAATATTAGTTTCCTTTGATTGGGTAAGATCTTTTGAACATGTTGAATGTACCAATCAAAAGGTGTTGTTTTCATTGGTTTTATGCACGAGTTCTCATGTGTATTGTTGGAAAATATATGGTCATTCAGTTTCGGGCATTCAATGCTTACAGACACATGTTCTTAAGTACGTGGAAACTTTATGGTATATATAAACAGCGTGACATAATTATACGTATTTATGATAAGTAACAGACTGAAATCAATAAATGTAGTATGCTAAAAGTTTCAAGTTATATAATGTTTGTTATGTTTTATGTAATTTATGAAATGGATTCGTTAAAGAACATTTTGTAAGCTTTGCCCAAGTGCTCAGTACAATACATACATTATATGAAACAGTATGACTTGGTTGTTTACATGCAAAGATCTGTGAGCAGGGTTGCCAGCAGACTTGAAAAGTCAGGGAAATTTGATTTTTTTTCAAGGTCAGGGAATTGTCAGGGAATTTTGAAAATTGGTCAGTGAAAAATAAAAATTTTGAAAAGTCAGTGAAAAGTCAGGGAAAAATAAATTTGAAAGAAAAAAATTGTTCTATTTTATTAAAGATTATATTTACAAATTTTCTGTTATGAACCTTTATTTATAATTGTGTATTATAATAAAAGTTCTTATATTAAATAATATTGCCTGAAGACTGAAAGGATCTACAACCCTTGCCTCCAGAAATTATGTGAACATCTCATGTACAAAATCTGTTTTCCAACATTCAGTTCACAGCAACCTAGTTTTTTGTATAACGGCAGGATTTTAAAAAAATGTTGCGGCACAAACTACTGCTACAGTTTTCAAGATACTGACTTGAAACTTTAAACAAGTGAGGTTTTTTGTATCATGTGTAGATGTGCCTGACATATTTTTTATGTGGCTCAGTCCATCATTTTTATGACAGGTGCATGATTTTTTTAATCTTGTGACAAAAACTTCAAAAATTTTCTCTAGATTAATTTGAAAATTTAAGCATACATTCTACATCAACTAATCTATTAGGCCCATTGTATATGTGGTTGACATATTCTTCATTCGGATCAGACTATAAATTATTAATATTTATTGGATTGAAACAGGGATCTTCAAAACCTTCATGCATTTTTTCAAAGTTTATCCAAGCACAGGCTAAATTGTGTGTTTTTGTTTCACTTGTATGGTGTAAACAGCATTGTATTTGAGTTGTGTACAACTTTTTTTTACAACATGAAGGAAACATGTATGAGCATTCTGTCTGAGGGGTTGTTTTACTTGTGCAAAATGGTATGTTGTTTGCTTGCCTATTTTACAGATTATGTATATTTCTTTTACTCTGCATTTGATGATTATATTCCAGTCATTAGTGAATAATGGATACTTAAGCTTCAGTTGTGATAATCTCTTGCTTTATACTATGTTGTTTATTTATTTAGTTTCTTTATGAAGAATAAGAATACATTATTTGCCAATTATCTTAGAAGTATTGGTTGAATCTTGTAAGATTATAAATTTAATATTCCACTTAACATAAATCTATCGAACTTTATACTTGATATATAAATGATGCTTTAATTGTTAATAATGTAATAATATATTGTTAAAATAATAAAAATGTACTTTTGGGTGGACTGGGCAGCAGTAGGGGTGTTACTCCCGTTTACATTCGGTATTATTGGTCAGTGAAAAACCTGATTTGGTCAGTGAAAAGTCAGGGAAGAGTCAGGGAATTTTTTTCATCCTTGGTCCTGGCAACCCTGGTGAGGTCAAAGGAAGTGCAATCACCCCTCAGTCTCCTGACCATCAATTGTCAAACACAAGTGTTAACAGGCAGGTGTATAACACCTACTTTATGGTTATTGGATAATCCTTAAATAAACACATAGGCATCTTAATTGACATGTTCCCAAGGTCAATAAACAATAGAAGTGTGACACAACACCCCTTCATCTCCTGACCATCCATTGTCATACACACGTGTTAGTTGGCAAGAGTTTAACACCTACTGGTGGTGCAAATTGCCTTTGCTTTAAATAAAAAGAAAAATTCAAGTTACTGAATCATTCTTTGCTGAAAGTTGATAAAACACTAACATTAAAAGAATTCTTACTTTGTCTAAAAACTCACCAGAATAAAGCCAAAAGACCCTGTTAGGGATTTTATGATCTCAGTTACTGAGGGAAATAAGACAATTTCTAAGTGCAAAGCATGTTCAAGTGAAGTTAGTTCTAAAGTAACTTAAGTAGAAATTAAATAAAAGTTAAATGGTTTGTTTTCTTCCTTTCTTTTATGAAAATTTTGAAAAAAAAAGTTCAATTGACCAGTATTGACCACTATTAACCACTTGGGGAGTATTGACCGGGACGGTTTTAACCGGTTAAAACCGCCGGTTTAAACCAGGGGCGGTCGATTGGTGCCAACCCTGTGTTCCGTTCAGAAGTTATGGCCCTTTGATACTTCCATTTACATTAGTTTTAATAGGAGTATATCTCGTGAACGCAACTTCTCCTACACTACTGGTGGGAATTTAATGAAACTTGACCACAATGCTTGGCCTGATATGTTGTTGTGCATGAAGGTGGGGTTTCGCTCTTACATGTTCCGTTCAGAAGTTATGGCCCTTTGATACTTCCATTTACATTAGTTTTAATAGGAGTGTATCTCGTGAACGCAACTCCTACACCTCTGCTGGGAATTTGATAAAACATTACCACAATGCTTGGCCTGATATGTTGTTGTGCATAAAGGTGGGGTTTTGCTCTTACATGTTCCGTTCAGAAGTTATGGCCCTTTGATACTTCCATTTACATTAGTTTTAATAGGAATATATCTTGTTTCCTTTATTTTGTGTTAAGCAAAATATGCATTTTGCCCAAAACTTTAAAACTACTTGAGATACTGTCTTGAAACTTGAAATATAATTTTACCATCAAAATCTACATCAAAACGAACAAGACCCTTAAGCCTGCTTCCAATATTTTTCAAATTATGCCCCTTTTTCACTTACATGTTCTGTTTTGTGTTAACTTCGTTTGGAATGGAGGGATTTCAAAATAACTTGGCACAAATGTTCACCATAACAAGGCGGTGTGTCATGACAATACCCATGCCTGTATGTCCAAGGTCAAGGTCACTGTAACTAAAAATAGAATTTTCTTGCAAAATCTTGTCCGCTCTGTAACTTTGTTATTTCTTATTGGATTTTTGAATAACTTGGTATAATTGTTCACCATATCAAGACGGTATGTCACATACATGCCCAAGCCTTTAGGTCGAAAGTCAAGGTCACTGTTAACTAAAAATAGAATTTTCTTGTCCGGGCTGTTACTTTGTTATGAATGGAGGGATTTCAAAATAACTTGGCACAAATGTTCACCATGACAGGGCGATGTGTCGCGTACCATGCCCATGCCTGTCGGTCAAAGGTCAAGGTCACCGTTACTAAAAATAGAATTCTCTTGTCCGGGCTGTTACTTTGTTATGAATGGAGGGATTTCAAAATTGGCAGTGTGTCTGCACAATACCCAAGCCTGAAGGTCCAAGGTCAAGGTCACTGTTACTAAAAATAGAATTTTCTTGTCCGGGCTGTAACTTCATTATAAATGGAGGGACTTCAAAGTAACTTTACACAAATGTTCACCATGACAGGGCGGTGTATCACGTACCATGCCCATGCCTGTAGGTCAAGGTCACTGTTACCAAAAAAAATAGAATTCTCTTGTCCGGGCTGTAACTTTGTTTGGAATAGATTGATTTCAAAATAACTTGACACAAATGTTCACCATTACAAGATGGTGTGTCCCGTACCATGCCCATGCCTGTAGGTCCAAAGTCAAGGTCACTGTTACTAAAGTAGAATTTTCTTGTCAGGGTTGTAACTATGTTAGGAATAGAGTAATTT
This sequence comes from Corbicula japonica, assembly GCA_038501625.1. NCBI lineage: Eukaryota > Metazoa > Mollusca > Bivalvia > Venerida > Cyrenidae > Corbicula > Corbicula japonica. Next base: position 94,627 of record JAZAYU010001024.1, read on the forward strand.
CAAAATAACATGGCAGAAATGTTCACCATGACAAGGTGGTGAGTCGTGTACCATGTCCATGCCTGTAGGTCCAAGGTCAAGGTCACTGTTACTAAAAATAGAATTTCCTTGTCCGGGCTATAACTGTTTTGAATGGAGGGTTTTCAAAATAACATGGCACAAATGTTCACCATGACAAGGCGGTGTGTTGCGTACATTACCCATGCCTGTAAGTCCAAGGTCAAGGTCACAGTTACTAAAACTTGAATTTACTTGTTCGGGCTATAACTTCTTTATGAAGGAAGGGATTTCAAAATAACTTGGCACAAATGTTCACTATGACATTGCATTGCATTACCACCAACTTCTTCACAGACTTTTCCGTAATGAGAAGACAACAGTGCCACAAATACAAATAATTTACTTGATCATCAAGTTTATGCATATTCTTATAATTACTCGAACATCACTGTCTTTGAAATGCTATTATTCCCATCATTGCATTTTAGTGTCTGAAAACAATGCGTAGCGGGGGCATCCGTGTCCTATGGACACATTTCTAGTTTTATCATACATTATAAAGCATAGGCAAACATTTCAACTTTTGTTTCCAGCAGACAGCAAAATATAATTATATATTCATGCATCAACTTTGTCTTTTCACACTTTTTAAACACCTTACTTCTTTTTCAGGGCAACAAGAAAAAGAACTTGTAGTGTTTTATGAATGGATAAGAAAACTTATAAATCGACACATCACTCAAAAAGAAATCCATTATGACTAAACATCTTGCAACTGTCTAGATGGACTGTGTTGTACAACAGATTTGATTATTATCAAAATATATCGTGAATGTCGCTATGCAGACTTATGATGTGGAAAGTATTTTGTTTGAATCTTGAGAAAGTGAAAGACATTGAAATTAACAATGCATTCTTAAAGATATTGGATAAAATATTAAAACTTTATGAAGTTGTCAAGAATATTTCCACATGCCAGCAGCCAGTGGAGCCTTGTACGTGGAACAGTCTAAAGTGTTATTATTATGCAAACATCAAGGCATATTCCAGCAAGAAACTACTTAATTTAAGCTATTGATTGAAGACTCCTCTGAAGAATACTACTTCCCAAGCAGGACAGAAACCTCACAGTCTTTCATTGATACCTAGTTGCCAGCAAAAATAAAGCAAGAATTCTGTCTCAAGCAAAAATTATGTGTTTCACATGTCAGTCAGCACTTTCCTGTAATGTCTCCTCGCCAAAGCATCCAGCAGCCACAGAACTAAATAATTCAACTGTTGAGCCGGCATCCAGAGATCCAGATTTGCGAGTGAAGCAGAAAACAGCAAGTCTGCATCCAATGGCAACCAGCAGTTAATGAATCATCTTTAAAACATTTTAAAGACACTAAACTACATAGCTGATACACATAATTAATTTAACTTGAATTTATCTAATTAAATCTCGTAAAGAAAACGGGGCTGCTTTTTTACTGTTTACCCGTGTATTACATAAATATTAACATCCATTATTTTGTCTCAAAATAGTTTGGGGGATCATCTAGTCATTGCCAAGAGTTGTTTAACTCTTTCCTCCATATATACGCATTTTTACGCATGTGCGACCAGTGTAGATCCAGATCAGCACATCTGTGTGCATCTTATCAGGATCTGCACTGGTCGCATTCTGGTCAGAAATAACCTAATGAATCAAGAAGCGAACAGTTTAGATCCTGATCAGACAGTACGGATGTGCTGGCTGATCTGGATCTAAACTGTTTGCCCAAGCAATTAAGGTGTATCTATGGAGGAAAGGGTTAACCCTATGCATTTACTTCATAGATACAACTTTGTACTATGTACTTTCAATGTTTTTTAGCTTGATTATTCAAAGAATAGGACTGTGACTCTCTAGGCAACCTGCAATGCTATAAGCAAGGTATTTCTGATATGATGGCATGTACTTCTCTGTTGTTTTTGTGATATTAAAATATTTTTTTTCTAACTACTGTTTGTATTGTTATTTTCTATATCAAGATTGAATATGAAACAAATCTAAATCTATATGTAATTCTGATGTTTTTACATAAAAATGGGATTTAACCTTTTACTCCATAGATACGCCTTTGTTGCATGAACCAACATAGTAGATCACTATCAACGAGCACATTTGATTTGGATCAACACTGTTCGCATTTCTTAGTTTATTTCTAATCAAGATGTGACCAGTGCAGATCCAGATCCAACCACAAATATGTGCAGGCTGATCTGGATCAACACTGCAAACTCTTTTAAGCCTGTATACCAGTATGTTAAGTAAATGGTTAAACATAGTTGTGTAATGTATAATTTACAGTAAGACTGCATGATCTGGTCTTATTTAAAAAGGTTCTTTTTTCCTTTTGCCAAAGACAAATACCCCGGTAATGATAATGGGGATACCACGGTTAACATCATCTCACTTTGATCACTATTATTTGGTGCACCAGTGAATCTTTACAGCCTTAAAGCCATAATATTTTTTAACTACAGTCCAGTCGCGATTTAACGAATAGGCATCGGACCAAGCCGATTATTCGTAAAATCGCATTTTTCGTAGTATCGCATTTTTGATATGTTTCGTTGTTGATACCGTCGCAAAACGTCAATGTCGTTATATGACGTAATGTGTTATTGTTGTTATATGTCAAGGTCAATAAATAAAAAAGGCAAAGAAAAGAAACGTCCTATGTAGTTAATATTTAGATAATGCCGATATCAATTTACTGAAATATTAACTAAGATTCGCCGTTGGAATAAGATCATGCAGAATTAAATAGCAGAAGTAGAATGACAAGCAATACAAGTGTTTCAGATTTTATTCAATTTTAAACATTTGACATTCAATCACTCAAACTGTTTGTTACAAGCAAACACGCCCGCTGATTGCTTACAGAGCATATCGTGTCACAACTGCTTGGGTCGATAATTGCTCAACAATACAAAACACGGATATCACTTGAAAAGGTGTGAAAATCACCTGTCGGACCGAAATTCGTTAAATTGCATGTTTATTACATTGTAAATAAGCTTAAGGGACTGTCATAATTATTCGTTATATCGCATTTTTCGTTAAATCGCGTTTTCGTTAGATCGCATCTTTTTTATATTGAATAAAGAAGGAATTCGGACGGGACCGGCCGCCCAATTCGTAGTATACCGTTATTTCGTAAAATCGCGATTCGTAAAATCGCGACTCGACTGTATTCCACTCACTTTGTCGTCTGCATTTTGCTCTAGTCAAAGACACAGATTCGCATCGCTCTTTAACTGATCTAGTAAATCTCATTTTGATATGTGGACTGGACGAGAATTACTTCACGTAACAAATCGCTATTTTCACTTGATATAACCACCATATTGTAGCTGATAATTACGTGTTGACTGGATTTTAATCATGTTTACATCACTTTTAATCGATCTTCATGTTATTATGTTATTTTGATATACCTCTTGAACACATTGACTAAATTATCACATCTTTTTAAGGCCCTTATGTGATCGGCATTTCAAATTTGTATGTTTGCTTTCTGCAGGCTAAGGCACTTTGAACGGTTACATGGTGCAATTTTGGTGATTTTGATTGTTATATCAATAAATAAATAGTGAACCTGAGTTTAATGATAAAGAATATGCATCTTTCTTTAAATTAATGCAATTCAAATTTGTATTTAACATTCATTAAAAAAGCTTTAATGATAGACAAAATTGATGAAGGCTTTCGGTATCAAAAATGGCGATCTTGTGATTCAAGATAACGCAGGCCGCGTGCATAGGCGAGAAAATGCGATGATGCATATCTACTTACATATAATATAGGTCTTTGCTGTAGTAAGTGTACATTAGATTTTTAAAATGAGCACTCTAAATATTATAGTTATATAATAATAATAGACAGACGCCCATATGATCTGCTAAGGACGTCTTTAAATAAACACAAAAACACATACACACACACACACACACACACACACACACACACTAGTAAGTGTAAAAAAACAACCTTTTATTATATATACTGAAAAGCCAATTCAGATGCAGCAAATTTGTGCCCATCTTACATAAACCTGAACATAATTCAGGAAAGAAATAAAAACAAGGAATTAACAGATTATATCTAGTGGCCATCAGTGTAGATCCACATCAGCCTGCACATCTGTGCCATCTGTTAAGAATCCACACTGCTTCATTCTTGGTCAGAAATAACCTTATGGGACGAGAAGCGACTAGTTTATATCCTATGATAAACCACAGCGATCTGCGCACCACAGATCCAGATCTGCCTGTACATTCATGAAGTCAGGAAGTCTTATTGGTCAGTTATAAACTTATGAATGTAGACATGGCCTTGTCAAGAATAATCTTATAAATCTAGAAGCATTGAATGAAACCCCAATCAGACTCAATGATGTGTCAGTGTAGATCTAGATTAGCATGCACATTCATGCCGACTGATAAGGATCCTCGTACTGTTCTATTTTTTGGTCAAAAATAACCTTTGCGACAAGAAAGCGACTAGTTTATTTCCTAGCTCATCAAGCAACACAGATGGGAGTCCACTGTAGATCCAGGTCTGCCTGTGCTTTGTGCAGTCTGATCAGGATTTACACGATCCATTTATTGATTGGTCAGGAATAAAACTTTATAAATCTAGACAAATCTTGGTCAAGAATAATCTTGTGAATTTTTAAAAGCATCTAGAAAAGCCCCGATCAATCTCATTGCAGCTAGTGTAGATCCAGATCAGCATGCACATACATGCTGTCTGATAAGGATCCACATACTGCTCCATTTTTTTGGCTAGAAATAACGCAATGAGATGAAATGCGACTATTGTGCATACCCTAGCTGACCAAGCTGCAAGGAAGTCAAAAACATGTCGTAGATCCAGATCATTCTGTACTTTAGTGCTGTCTGATCAGAATTTGCACCATCCACATTTAGTCAAGAATAACCTTATTTAACTAGAGAGGGCTTGCATAGATCCTGATAAGACCGATGTGTTTGATGTCTTGATCACTTTCAGGTCAAAATTAACCTTAATATATTGAGCGAATGGTGCAGGATGTGTCGAATCTCCGCAAAATTCATCCGATTTAAATATGTCGGGTACCAATTAAGTTCTGTAAATTAAATCTTAACCTTCTTCTCCAGTATTAACTGATTTTCGGGGAATAGACTTTAATAATAATCATAAGGGATATAATCAACAAAATCATTTCAATGTTGAACTCTGTACGTTTCGGCCTACGACCTGTTCAAAACAAAATACAGATTGCCTTATACATGTATGCAAGTGTTATTTTGGTAGACTTGTTTCGGTTTTCATATTAGATATGACAAATAAACAGTAGACATTCATTGAGAAATAGCAATAGTTTGGATGTATTCGAGAAATGGCCATTATTAAGTTTTGTTTTGATGAATTAACGCTTCACGGTGCGCATGCGTATTGAGATCTCACGGTTTCACGGTGCGCATGCGCAATGACATGAGCGGTTTCACGGTGCGCATGCGCTGTAGTATCACGGTTCACGGTCCACGGTCCACGCTTCACGTTACACGCTGCGCGAGCGTTATCATTCGTCGCAAGGTTTCTCACGCAAAATCGGGGAACCGAATCGCAGGCTTAGCTGTATAAGAGAACTTAACTTCTTTATAATAACTCTATATTTGTTCTACATATTGCTGCACCTTTTCTAAGAAATGTTTTCAAATTTCAAAGCATTCTGATTACCCGTTCCATGAAAAACACCATATCTATATAGCCACTATCCATGGCCTCGGTAAAGCTATTTTGAGCTCATTTTTGCTGATTTCATATATCGCAACATTTTGGGTGCCATTTTAAAAACGCGTTACTTTTTCTTTTTTTTTTTTTTTTTTTCTTTTTTTTTTTTTACGTTTCAGGCCCCAAGAAGGGTGACCCCATTTATTCAATAAGATATAACATAATTACATAATTACATTCAAAGTAAATCACAAGATAGCATAATAACAAGGTTGCATTTATATATCATATTTTTTCCCATATCATAAAAAAGAGAGACTGAAACGTGCATATTTTGTATAAAAACACAGGACATTTATTGTAAAGAATATTGCATTCCTTCAGCATGGTTTTTAAAGATTTTATCTATGGTAATAGTTTGTTTTTATTAAATAATAAACTTCTTTTTTTTTCAAAAGTATGTTATGATTGCGTCAGGTTTCTCAAAATTTCCAATATATTTTCTAAAATCATTTGTAGCGGCGTATTTTTTTGGTTTAAATATAGGATGTATTTTCGATTTCTAATTTTGTGTTTTAAATAATTTTCGAAATGAGGAATTGTCAGTATAGAACGACAGTCTTCTTTAAATTTTGTTTTGTAAATAAAATATTTTAATAGGATTGTAAAGAACCTGACAATTTCACTATCATTGCTTGAGTTAAGTAAAAATACTTTTTCATTATCAGTTAAGGTTATATTGAAATGTATATTCGTCCATTGTTTAACAGCAGTAATAAATGTTTTCACTTTGTTACATTCCAAAAAAAGGTGATGAATTGTTTCACATTCTTGATTACAATATGAGCACAGATTATTCTGAACTTTGTTTATTTTAAATAGAAAAGATTTTGTCACTAGAATTTTGTTATTAAGCTTAAATTGAAAATCTTTTAGTTTTATTTCCTGTATATCCATTAAATTTCTATACATTATTTTGAAATCGTTTAGATTCAAGTTACCAAAATATGGCGACCATTTCAAAGATTCGTGTATAGTTTGTGTGTCCGTCAAGATATCATAAAAGTTCCTACATCCTTTTTTGTATTTAATAAGGTATTTCAAATGTGTGTTTAGGTGCATGTTTCTTTTAAGCATTCTGTAATTCTCGTTATTTTGTCTAAATATATTTTTCCATTCGTTTGGGATACTCATTAGTAGTCTTTGATAGTCTAAAAAGGTGCCTCTAATATTGTAAATATTTTGCAACTGATTAAACGTGTAAAATTCACCGTCATCGTTTATTATGTCTTTTAAAACTGTAATATTTTTGTCGTACCAATTTTTGTAAAAAAGCGATTTATTTACAAAATTGTGATTGTACCATAACGGAGAAAAAAGAACATTATACGCATCATTAATTTGTATCTTCTTGCAAAGAAAAATCCAACTTTCAAGTACGTTTTTCCAAAATGGATTTTGTAATTCTGTTAATTTTTCTTGTGTAAAATTTACTCCCAAAGTTATTATTTCTTTAGAATTAAACTGTGCTAAGGCTCTCCAGCTTTCGCACCCGGAAACAGCTAGTTTTCTAATCCATGAAAGTTTCAACCCAAAAATGAAATTTTTTAAATCAATCATTCCAAGACCACCGGCATCGATATTTCGTACCGACTGTGTTCTTTTTATCTTATCGGGACCATTATTCCATAGAAATTTGTAACATTTTTGTTCAATATTTGCTAATAACTCAGATGGTGGATTAGGAAGAGAGATGAATAAATGAACAAATCTTGATATAATGAGAGATTTTATAATAGTGATTTTTCCAAATAATGTTAAATTTCTCTTAGACCAAATGTTTATGGTAAGTTCACATTTTGCTTTTATTCCATCAATATTTTGCTCCCATATGTTTGATACATCTGCTGAAAAATTAACACCAAGTATTTTTATAGGTCCTGTTGTCCAATCTAAAGCTACATCTCTACATAATTTTATTTTCGAATTAGTTCTAGAACCGAACCATACAGCTTTTGTTTTTTCAACATTGATCTGTAAGCCTGATAGTTGATAATATTTATCTAATGTCAATAAGCATGATCTTAGTGACATTTCTGAGCCGTTTAGAAAAATTTGCGTATCATCTGCATATTGACATAATTTATGCTCATAATTGTTTAAAGTAACACCTATTATTGTTTTGTTGTTTTTTATCATCAGACTTAATATTTCTGCACAGAGAATAAAAATGTACGGGGATATTGGGTCCCCCTGTCTGCAACCGCGTGAAAGTTTGAAGAAGTCGGATAAATAACCGTTTTGTGAAATACACGTTTCGGCCCCATTTTGAAATAATTGGATCCATCGCTTGAACGATGTGCCAAACCTATAAAAATTAAGAACTTTGTAAATAAATGCCCCTGATATAGAATCAAATGCCTGTTTAAAATCAATGGATAGTAGCAATCCCTCTTTATTTTGTAGTTTAGATTCAAACAAAATATCGTAAATAATGCGTAAATTTTCTCCAATAAATCTTCCAGAGATAAATCCTTTTTGATCGGGATGAATAATTTCATCTAATATTTTCTTAAGACGGTTTGCAATTACAGAAGAAGCAAGTTTATAAACAACATTTAAAAGCGATATAGGT